>JACMIG010001428.1:0-20495 GCA_014805385.1 Levipalatum texanum
CCCCCCCACCCCCCCCCCCACCCCCATCCAACTGATCACGTGCAGAATATCTGTTGATTTTAATTTATGTGTAAAGTAAATCGAACCACGATCAAAATTTTTTTAAATACCTGCTGAAATTGTCGATCAGAGAAATTCAATCGAAAAATTAAAATTATTTTTTTGCACCGCATGGGGAGAAGGACCACGAAAGGAAGAAGACCGAGTGGAGGCGGAGGACGACACTGCGGTCGTCTTGGAGGTATCAAAATACTACAATATCAATCTAATAAAGAAATCCACTTGGAAGAATTGATGCTTTATCCCAACAACCTTTAATTTTCGTATCTGAAACATATCTATGAAAAAATAAATAGAGAATAAAGAAACTTCTCCAGGGCCTCAAAACTCCTTCACCCGAGCCGCTCGGAGACCTTCCGGCGGGTGTCGAAGCGACCGTCCCTCACAAGGAATTCTCAGGCGAGCGAGGACCTGACACCGACGCCTGAGATGAAAGAAGAGGAAGTGGTGGAGTCCCGTCTCTCCTCCCAGGCGAAGGAAGAGGAAAAACCAGCCAAGGAACCGAGCCCCGTCGCCTCCCCGGTGATGGAGGAGGAGGAGAAGGAGAAGGCTCCCTCTCCTGAACCTGCTGGTGAAGAGGAGAAGGATGCGGCTGACGAAGACCACCATGAACGTGGCAAGAGAGCTGTGGACTTTGAAGAGGCTCTCAAGGTCGACAAAGATGAGGAAAAGGAAGAGGATAAGAAAGAAGAGGAAGAAAAGGATGAAGAGAAGGAGGAGGAAGAGAAGAGGGAAGCGGAGGAGAAGGAAGAGGAGACTCCCCTCAACCCATCGCGGCTCATGAGGTGCACGAGCCGATTGAACACCACTACGCAATGCCGGAGGATCACGATGAGGTCCACGTTCACGAAGAACACAAAGTTGAAGAGAAAGAAGAAGAAGAGGAGGGACACAAGTCTCCTTTTCTCGAGCAATCCGCAAAGGAAGAAGAAGAAGAGTCTCGGCCAGAGGTAATGAGAGTCATGGCAAATAAGATTTGATAACGTCGGAAAAAAACAATAGTTAGATGTGTTTCACAACCCGATTAATGTTATATTTGTAATGTTGAATCCAATATTATGTACTCTGCACATTCATAAAACAAAAAAACTAAAAGGATACTGAAAAAGGAAGCTCCTGATATTTGGCTCTTATAGGCGAAATTTTTCTCTCGTAACTACATTTATCTCACTGTAATGACTTTACAAAAACCCATTCTTCCAGCTCAACACTCCCGAGCCGGCGGCCGTGGCGGCTTTCCTCCACTCTCTCGATGCACCTGAAAAGGAGTTCGAACAAGTAAGTTGAAGAACTAAAGGTCTAAAAATCATCATTATTCCAGACTCACGACTCCCCCAAGCCCGTCAGTCCCGTGGAGCAAGATGCTCACTCTCCTCCTCCTCCCGCCGAAAAGACGCCCTCTCCTGAGCCGGTCGCTCACAAGGTGTGTCGTGATATTTGATAGTGAAGTTGTATTTTTTAAACACGCGCATTTTCCAGAACAAAATTCTGGGCTGTGCGAATGCAATCCGATTTTGGATTGAAAATGAATTGAATTTATCTAGGTTTCACAAAATTTCTAAATGCACTTGAGATAAGCAACATTTAATGCTTGTGACAATGCTTCGCCACCGCCAAAAAGATATTCATACAATTTATACTTTTCAGTTTTGTTTTATGTTTGAAGTGTCAATTATTTATTTGCAGATCTACTCCCCATCTCCCGCCCCCGCTGCCCATTCCCCCGTCCTTGCTCATCTCCATGGCGAAGTATCCGACCACGTCCACTACAACGAAGCCGCGGCCCCCGCCTCCCCCGCCCAGTCCCCCATGAGTGAAACCTCCGATGGAGGGGCCAAGGAGGGAGAGGAGGAAGAAGAAGAGGAAGACGAGGAGGAGAAGAAGAAGAGGGAGGAAGAGGTGAGAGGAAATTTCATCCCGTTATTGTACGTTCGGTAAAAGTATCGTCGATCGTAATGAAATGTTTCGCGAACGGGTGCGAGTGCGTTGTGTGTAAGATTGTAATCGTCGCCTAATCCAAATCGCACTCCCTCCTTACCGTGCCCTCCTTGCAGGCCGCTCACACCGCCGACAACGGCAATGCCTTTCCTTCGGTGGACTCCCACCGGGCATCGCCCAAGCCCGTCGAGGCTCATTCTCAAGCTGCGGAGAGCTAAAGGAGAGATTTTCTCCTAACCCATCGTCGGAAATCTACTGTATTACCTTTGACAATTAGAAAAACCCGTGAACTCCGAGCCATACCCACTTATTTGTCTTTATTTATTGATTTTCAATCTTTCTAGAAGTTACGCGCTTTTCTGCTGACGAACACAAGGTATTCTGCTCCCTTTCATTCCCCCCAATGCAAGTATAACAGAAATAGATTTTTGCGTTGTGAGGACGAGTAAAAAACGTATGGCTTGATTCTGTAAGAGATGCGGTTGTTTTATGAGCTGCTACTGGCCAGTCCTTAGTTTTCTTCCTATATTTCCCTCCCCTGACCCCGTATGATTTCGCTACCATTCCCAAAGACTATTGATACGCAGAGTATTTCCATCCCAGAGTAATATTCAGAGTATTATTTGTGTCACAAACCTATAGGCACGATCTTTACTGATCTCTATCCATTTAGATACTGCTTCGTATTTCGGTTGTTTTGATTTCCTTCGATGTCCTTATCTATAGAGTCAATTCTCCACATTTTCTCTAACTAGAAGCAGCCGCAGTCATGCAATATTCGTATATTTCGAGATGTATCTTTATTTCTGTTCATGATCTTCGCGTAGATAAAGGCTTGCAAAACTGACAATATTCTGCTCGATGACTTTTCAGAGAAAAAAACGCTTAGTCGAATAATCACTACACTTTTTTTATTGCAGAACCTATGTTTCAACTGGTTGTATTTGTTTCTTTCTGAAGATTATTTGATGATTTTATTCTCAAGTAGATTTCATTCCAACCAAACAAAAACATTTCATTTTTGACATTTCCCTCACTGGCAATGTTCTAACTTCATGACGAATCACGGCAAAATCTGTTTCTCTTCATCCAAAACCTCACTATAGGTGAGGATCTCCAGTAAAGGAGGAGGATGGTGAGAGGGACGTTGCCAAGTACATATGTACATTTCCTCTGCTGGCCGGCTTAAGTCCAGAATGAGGAGAAGGACAAGAGAGAAATGGAGAGGAAGGAAGGGAAAAAACATGTGTTCTCCCGTTTCCACAGGAAAAGATGAGATGGAGATCCACATGAGAAAGCATCCTTCGCCAGACTATCAATGGAGAATTGAATTCAGTGAAACACGTACACTTTGTTTTATTTCGAGGTATAATTGAACTAAGTCCATCATCACAAATTCAACGACAACTCCCTCGAGGAACATTTTCCTGAGCCTCCTGAGCCTGAGAAACATCACGGTCATGAAGAATTTCAGATGAAGAACTGCTATTGTAGAAAGGATCTATTCAACTGTGTTTCACCCTCCGCTAAGTGGAATGTTATTACATCGAACTCCGATTACGTTGGGATAACGGAATATCAATAAACGAAGCTCCGTTTATATCCGGCTCAAAACTTCCGAACATGCGGCCGTGGAGGCTTTCCTAACGGGCAAACTAAGAGATGCGAA
This sequence comes from Levipalatum texanum, assembly GCA_014805385.1. Classification (NCBI taxonomy): domain Eukaryota; kingdom Metazoa; phylum Nematoda; class Chromadorea; order Rhabditida; family Diplogasteridae; genus Levipalatum; species Levipalatum texanum. The sequence goes on from JACMIG010001428.1 coordinate 3,668, forward strand.
GTTGCGGAGGATGGGGTGCACGACAATAGAGCAGTTGTTCGTGAAAGGTCGAAGGACATTTAAAACATCTCAGATGTGTTTCGCTTTTCTCTAAATTTCATTTATTACATAAAAATCAAGCACTCGGCTGCTATCCACTGGATCGATCAAAGAAATCAATCAAATAATCCCAACCACAGAAGGAAGAACCACAGGAACGACGACTTTATGGAATCAATGTCCGCTACTAACCCAAAACCCAATGCATCATGCCCATCAATATCATAATACTTTCTGATAACGTTTTTGTTCGGAGCAAGACCCTTTCGTTTGAGCCAGTGACAGAAGAGAGGACAAAAGAAAGAGGAGCCCAAGGCAGTGGATGATGAGACCCGCTTCGAAGTCATCCACCTCTCTACTCAGAATGCCGCTCTCCTCTCGCTGCCGGAGGTAGTGGAATCCCTCTTGGCAGCAGTTGTCATTTATTTTATATCCGAATCATCGAGCTAAAATTGGAACGTGGAAATATCTGTGAAGAACTGAGTTCGGTGAAACACATTCACGTTTTGCGATTTTCGAGAGACAGACTGTCCATAATCACAAATTCGGCAACAACTCCCTCGTGGAAAAACTATTCCAGGCATCCCGAGTCGGAGAAGCACCACAGTTATGAAGACATCCAAGATGAGGAACTTCTCTCATATAAAGGATGAATGTTCGGCTGTGTGTTCTCGTGAGTAATAAAATAAGTAACCACACCTCACGCGCGAATCAGAAATCTGAGCAGCAGTAAACGAAATTTATTTTCTATCCCAACTAATCAGTCCCTAAGATTTCATTCCAACAAAACAAAAACATTTCCTTTTACCTTTTCCCTCCCTAACAATATACCAAGTTCATCGCAAAGCACAGCAAAAACAGTTTCTCTTCATCCGATTTGAGCACACACATCCCCTCAGATGAGGATCTCCTGTAAAGAAGAAGGATGAGCATAAGAGGGGGATTGCAAAGGGAAAATAATCCCTCGACTGAGCCAGTTGTAGCAGAATGACGAGGAGAGGGAGGAGGAGAAGAAGAATGAGCCCTGTCCTCCGGCCTACACCAATATATGATCAGCAGGATATCCACAAGAACAATTACCTTTTGCCGGGGGCGGTCACTGAAGAGAAGAATGGTCCCCAAGGCAGAGGAGGAGGAGGCCCTCTTCGAAGTCATCCGCCACTTCTGCACAGAATGCTTCTCTCTTCTCCTCTTCGGAGGTTTCCCCTCGTGGAGTTCTTCATGGAGACTCTATCTTCTCAATAACCAGATGCTCATTTTTGTCAATAATGTTTGATCAAAAGAAAGAACTGCTCGATTGGAGATGTGCTAATATCTATGAAGATTTAGTTTCAGTGAAACATATTCATTTTTTGTTACGTTCCCAAACAACAACTCCCTCTTTGAAAACAATCCTAAGACTCCTGAGCCAGAGAAACATTACAGTCATGAAGAACCTCCAAGATGAGGAACTGCTATCGTAGAAAAGAAGAGTATTTGACTATGCTTCACTACACGTTAAAGGGTATCTCAGTACATCAGACTCCAATCATCAGTTGTTTGGTTTTTCGAAGACGGAGAAAAGGAGAAAAAGGGATGAGGAGGGGAAGGAACCTTGTCCTCCTGTTTCCCCAGTGTAGTCCACAGGGGCAATACCCCTTCCCCCCACACCTGAGCCTGTCACAGAAGAGAAGGAGGAGAAGGATGAGGCCACCGAAGAGGAGGAGCAGACCCACTTCGAAGTCTTCCGCCACACTACACAGAATACTGATCCCTCGTCGATGCTGAAGATAGTGGGGTCCCCATCACAATGATCAGATGCACATTTGTCAGTTATTTTTTTACAATGCAGGCCCATTGACCATTGTAGAAGTAGAAATAGCTATGAAGAACCGAGTTTAGTGAAACACATTCACTTTGTTTAATTTTGAGGTAGAACAATATCTATCGTCACAAAATTCAGCAACAACTTCATCGTGGAAAACATCCCTGACCTCCTCAGAGGGAGAAATGTCACGGTCAAGAAGAATTGCAAGATGAGGAACTGCTTTTGGAAAAACAACGAATATTCGCATGTGTTTCACAAGCCGCTAAATGTTTCTTTGTACATCGGACTCCGATTCTTCCTCGCCTTATGGTAAAAATAAAAAAATGATCGAACCAGATGGCATGACCATGGCTGATCTCTTGCAATTCGACAGATCCATGGGGACAAGACCCCCTCGCAAGAGCAAGTCACTGAAGATCAGGAAAAGAAGAAGAAGGATACCACGTCAGAAGAAGTGGAGGCTTATTGTGCCGCACCACAGAACTTCTAAAAGACTTGTGCTCGTCAGCGAGAGTTCTATTCTGTATCTTCTCATTGAATAGGATTCTAAGGCTGAAATTTGGAATGCTACTTGATCATGGATTCCAATCGAAGAGTAGAAAAAATCAGCCTCAAATTCCTTATGAACGCTAAGATACGAGAGGCGGAATTTTCGCAATCGGAACGGGAAATTAGAAGCTCTGTGGTGCTGCACAATACTTCGAAGCCACTCCACGCAGAATTATGCTCCCATTTCGTCCCTTGAGAAATTGATTTTCCTCGTGGAGACAGTATCCCATCCAAATTATCCGACGTAATTTGTCAGTTATTTTAACCAGAAGGGAGAACCAAAGACCATTGTCGACGTGGAAATATCTATGAAGATCTGGGTTCGGTGAAACACATTCACATTTTTAATTCCGGGGTAGAGACACGTACATAATCACAAATTCAGTAACAACTCCGTCGTGGAATACCATTCCTCGCATCCCGAGTCAGCGAACCACCACAGTTCTCCGACTCGGCATGAAGAGACCTCCGAGTAACTGCTTTTTTTAGAAACGATGGCTATTTGGCTCTGTTTCACGACCCGCTAAATGTTATCGCAGTTGATCAGATTCAGATTCCATGTTGGGTTCTTTTCAATAATGTTAAAACAAATCGAGCCAGTAATACGAAACACACATAATAGCGCTCTCATTTTCTATCCGACTCAACACTTGTGTGCTGGCGGTCGTGAGAGTGCGAATGTGCAAATGTTGGGGTGCGCGACAACAGAGCAGTGCTTTCTGAAAGATCGAAGGAGTAATGAACACTCAGTTGACAATGCAGAATGCCGCTCCTCGCTCGCCGCCAGAGTTCCTAGAGGGGAGGCAGTGCCCCCTGTGGCGGGATCGGAAGAGCTAAAGAGTGGGGATGGCGGAGGAAGCGGGAAGCGAGGCAGTCTGGAATGAAATGAGAGGAAACGGCTTCCTTTCTATGTCTCGGAAAGGAAGCCGCTTCCGTTAGATGTCTGTAAAGGAAGCCGCTTCCTTTACCAGTCTTCGATGTTCCGCTTGTCTCACGGAGGAAGAATATTCAAGGGCGCGATTGAATGGCATAAATTCAAGAAATCGTTCCCCGGATGTTTCCTAATTATCGCCGTAAAACATGAAGTGCCTTCTTGATTCCTTGCAATTTCTGATGGATGTTAAAATTGTTAAAATAGGAAAAGGTAATTTATAAATCCAATTAATAATTGCCGGGAGTTTCGAACAGCCAAACAATTCTTCCTCGAATATATTTAAGCGTTCCAACGCAACTTATCAAGTGGCAATAGTGTGCTATGTATAGTAACTCATCTATGTGGTACTAAGAAAGTATTCTCTTTTTTTAACCGATTTAAATCACCGAAGCAGCGATATCCCTATAAATGTGAAGAATTAATGTTGACGATCTTTGTTTGTTCAAACTTCAACAATATAATCAAAATGGATGAAATGCATTGAAGTAAGAAAATAGAGTTCTAGCAGTATGGTAGTATCGTTAAACAATCCACAGTACTAAAATAAATAAGTTTCCTTCCTGAAACTGGAAAGGAAACGGACATCTTCATGATTCTGGAAAGGAAGCCGCTTCCTTTAGACGTCTGTTAGGGAAGCCGCTTCCCTTTCGTCGCCTTTCATTCCGTCTCGCTTCCTTTCGCCTCTCATTGAGACGAAAACAGGGAAATGTTTCGAATGTCTGCTTCCTCTGCCATCCCTACTAAAGAGCTTTATCGGTAGGGATGGAGAAAGGCAAGGAAGTGACTAGATGCCTTCTCTTATATTGGGGAAGATCAGACAGCCCAGGGAGAGGGGAACGAGGAGAAACCATCGCCCTTCCGACGACACTCCCGGGCCAGAGAACAAGCAAATTATAATCACTGACAACAGCCCCATCCAAATGATCAGGTACATATTATCTGTTGATTTTAATTTATGTGTAAAAAAATATAACAAACACGATCAAATGTTTTTAAACAACTACGGAGATTGTCGATCAAAGAAACTCATTCAAAAATTTTGAGTTTTTTTATCCTGACTTTCGCAACAAACGATACGAATAAATATAGAGCAGCAGTTTAAAAAATATTTATTTTCTGTGTAGGAGGACGATCCGATGACGATATCTGTGTACCAGGCCCCGCCAGGGGATAAGGACCACGAAGTGGAAGCAGACCGAGTGGAGGAGATGGACGACACTGCTGTTGAGATCAGCTCGGAGGTACATATTCTCCATACAAGGCATCCTCCATTACGGGGCGAGGCCTGCCCTGTTGAGGGACGACGCGATCTCGGCGAGATCACTTCCTTTCGCACCTGGAATGCCCTGGATCTATATCTTCTACTGTAATCTTATCACTGGGTGGGAGGGTGGGATTCCCATGAACTGCATTATCGGCGTTCCAAACCCTTCTAAATTCGCGTTCCGTCCGAACTGTGGTGCATCACTCGCCTAATTCACGAATTTCTCTTCAGAATGTGAATTTCAGAATCGGATTGACAAATTCCAGCGTAGAAATTTTTTTAGAATTTTTCTACGTAGCCAGTTTCTCGACTTATTATCAATACTGCAGTGAAAATCGCATTCGAAAGTGACATCCGTGAAATAGTCGAGTGATGCACCACAGTTCGGACGGAACGCGAATTTAGAAGGGTTTGGAACGCCGATAATACGTATCATTACGACACTGCGCGACTATGATGCGCAGAGGCTACGTCACGTTTGAGCAGAATTGATTATGGTAAATTTTAACAGACAATTCCAGAGTATTCCTCGGTAGTGTTCCGCAATCAGACTTGAATCGGACACTTTTTTCCTGTCTGTCTCGTCAATCGGACACCAATCGGATACTTTTCGAGGCGTCCGATAGGATTTGACTACGTGAGAAAAAGGGTGTCCGAATGATAATTTGGTTTAATTTGCCTCTATCAGACGCCGCTCGATTGCAGAGTCTCTGACGAGACAGGCGAGAAAGCACTAGTCTAGCGGAGTGAGAAAGAGAACGAGAGAAATCAGTCTCTCTTCCCCAGTCTGACGTAGACGTTCAATCGGACACCAATCGGACACCATTCAGACACTTCTATCGGACACCAATCAGACACTAGAATCAGACACCGCTGGTGTCCGATAGAAAATGATTCGGACACTTTTTCATTCAGACACCTCCCAGACAGAAAGTGTCTGAAAGGCGACACTGTCCGATAGCGGAACACTATTCCTCGGACAAACACATTTCCCTTCCTCGTAAATTTAGTCATTCCACACATTGCATTTAATTCGCCATCGATCTAGACAGATCTGTCTGGGAGTGAGTCGATGAAAGCTGTTCTCCTCTTCTATCCCGTCAGTCTACCCAGTCTGTCCTCCTCCCATCCTCCCGCTCCTTCCCTTCCCTCCGCCCTCCTCCTTCCCTCGTCCTTCCACCCTCCTCCCTTCTTCAAGAAGACCTTCGCCATCAACGTCAACTTCGTAACCAGTGTACAAGGTATCATTTATGGTTCTGTCCCCCTATAACGACCTGGTTGACTTACCGTATACCCTTGGCTATTTCCCGTTCCCATTCCCTTTATTACTGTTCCCACTCTTTTGCTACCCCTATTACCAATTCTACCGAGCCCATTGCAGTTCGGCAAATGTGCCAGATGCTGCCACCAGAAACCGGCTATAGGAATTTCACCGCGTTCAAGAAGACACTAGTCGCCAACTTCTCGTGTTCGTTGCCACGTCGTCAGCAACGAAGGTCCCCTTGCCATCTCCCCTGCTCTGCTACCTGTCCTATCTCCCTCTCCCCTGCTTCTCATGGTCTGTCTACACTGGCTTGGGCAACTGCACTATTTATCCTCCCACTCCTTCTCCCCTGCTTCTCATGGTCTGTCTCCACTGGCTTGGGCAACTGCCCTATTTATCCTCCCACTCCTTCTCCCCTGCTTCTCATGGTCTGTCTCCACTGGCTTGGGCAACTGCCCTATTTATCCTCCCACTCCTTCTCCCCTGCTTCTCATGGTCTGTCTCCACTGGCTTGGGCAACTGCCCTATTTATCCTCCCACTCCTTCTCCCCTGCTTCTCATGGTCTGTCTCCACTGGCTTGGGCAACTGCCCTATTTATCCTCCCACTCCTTCTCCCCTGCTTCTCATGGTCTGTCTCCACTGGATTGACTTTCGCAACAAACGATGCGAATAAATATTGAGCACCACAGAAAATTGTTTTTATTTTCTCTGCAAGAGGATTTTGGGCAAACTGAAAAAATCTACACCAGATAGGCTATCATTTGACATTCATTTGTAAGTTAACAAAAATCGAAATTTTCATTATCGATTTTTAGAAAATCGACAAATCGTTTTTGCCCTTTCAGATATGGATTTTCGGATTCTGCTCAGGGTTTTTTAATGTATAAAACAGTTTGGGCCCATCAGAGGGGTCTTCCTCCTAGGTCCATTCTCTCACGGAATGCCTCAATAATTATCTGGATTTTACAGAAAGGGTATGTAGAAAATGAGTAGAGACAGTGTATCTGAAAAGCCATTAGTGCGCGCTTGCTACGTGAATCGCGCGCTTTTTGGGTTTTTCCGGGCTGACGCATTTCCTGTCGACGCAACTCTATATCTAGTTGTGCTCGTATTCGAGATATTCGAAGCAAAAAACCACACAAATATTGCAAATATATTTATTCTGATTAGATGATAGTGGAACATTTCCTGGCAGATTTCTAATGTGAACGGAATCCTCCAATACGATAACTGCTCTGAAATAGTGGAAATATGTATATACATTGATTACAACTGCGATGAATATGATAACCTGAAGGTGGGAACTCAAATCCTAGTCACAAAGCTGCTGGCAGGGTGCTTTTTTCCATAATGCAGCCGTGCCACATGGTCCTGAAATTAGCTGTCATCCCGAGCAATTCTAGATTCTCGCTCGGTATCGTTTAGTCTTTTCCATTCTGAAACTTTAAAAAATAAAGTTGTGTATCGGCAAAGGAAGGCAAAGGAACAAACAGTAAAGGTTGATTTCTGCGTAAAAGAATTGCCCCACACGTTGCATGTAAAAGGTTTTTCGCCGGTGTGAATTCGAAAATGAATCTGCAAAACGTATGTGATACGGTTATTTTGGGAATAATAACTTTGAAATACAAAAATTTAAATAAATACATTCACACAGCTTCGACGTGCTAGATACTATCGTAAAGTACCCAAGTTCGGTAAACTAGTGAATAACTTGTTTCTTCCGCTTGTCTAACCCCGTTTTAGTCTAATTGGAAATTGAACGGATCTAGAAGCGTTCTCAAGAGCGCGAGGAGTTCTTTGTTTGCATGTTTGGGCGTGTGAATTCGCAGTTCTTGGAGGGATTCCACAATACCGGGAGCTTGCTAGATTGTGAGAATTTCTTTCCGCATTCCACGCATTCGTACGGCTTCTCTCCAGTGTGCGTTCGCATGTGGGCCTGATATTACCAAAGTTATTTCTAAACAAATGAGCCTTGATGGGTTTGAATTAATTTACATTTTTTTACATTTCCAACAATATAAATTGCACTCCACCTTGAGGCTACTCGATAGTCCGAATCTCTTATCGCATTGTAGACATTTGTACATTTTTATTCCCAGATGACCTCGCTCGTGTGTCTAAAGTATCTTATTTTTAACAATCATGAATTCATTATGCGCATGACCTTGCGTTGCGAAACGGTGGTAAAGCATTTTTCGCAGACGTTGCATTTGAAAGGTTTCTCCCCAGTATGCGTTCGAATATGGTCCTGTTTTATTGCCCTTTTACTTATGATTTAAATGTTGCGCACCCTGAGATCTTTTGGAAGTCCGAACGCCTTGCCACATTCTGGACATTGATGGGTTTTCAATCCGATATGAGTTTTCTTATGAGCCTAAAACATAATATTTCTATTTGTCCCACTGCATTTAAGAGCACCGAGAGCTGCGACGAGGTGGCGAAGCATTTCCTGCATTCGGTGCACTCGAATCTCATTTCACCGGTGTGTAATATTTTGTGCTTCTGTAGCAGCATTCTTGTGCAGGAGAACAGGAGGCGTGAAACTCACGCTGAATTGAGAAAACGTGGTGCACTTTTTCCCACACTCTTCGCAATTGAATGGCTTCTCTCCAGTGTGTATTCTACGGTGTACCTATAAATCCTAAAGCGGTTTGAAATTGTGAGGGAACAAACGGATAGAGATGATGCATTCGTGAAGCATTTGCCACATTCGATGCAGGTGTAAGGCTTCTCGCCTGTGTGAATGCGGATGTGCATCTGAAGAAACAAATGTACTTGACCACTGAATACCAGATTTTGGATCTTGATAAGTAGGAGCGGTATTTCGATGCTTAAAAATGCGTTGACATATGGGGCTAAAACCGCAGAAAACTCTAACCGAATATCCACGATTTGTTGAATGTTGTGCATATCTGATCTTTATGTGCCTGTTACAGTTTAGATATATTGTTTTTAGCACCCAATTGGCCCCGCTTTTAATGTACCGCAAAGTTGATCCTACTCCTAATTTAACGTTGACACTTACCATGAGCTCAGGTGCGGCGAAGAAGGCCTTACCACACTCGTTGCAACTGAAGGGCCGTTCACCTGTATGACTTCTTTGATGTCTCTGGAAGATGATGCAATTTTTAGGTGGAAAATTCCAGCGCACCTCCAGGGCCAAAGGCGTCCAATAGCTCTTGCCACATTCGTCACATTTGCAAGGTCTTTCTGCGACGTGCATTTTGCGGTGCTTCTGATACAGAATGCGTTTGCATGGCTAATATTGTGCAAAACCAACAGTTAGGATTGATTTTCCCGGAAAGCTTTTGCCACAGACGTCGCACTTGAACGGCTTCTCGCCGGTGTGAAGGCGGTAGTGCATCTAGAGAATTTTTTGTTTTGTGCCATTTTAGGAGTATTCATGTGAGCCCGAAATATCGCATTGCTTTCAACAGAGTCAGTGAATCTAATGGCAACCTTGTGCTCAGAAAAGTAGGTGAAGCATTTCCCGCACTCGTTACATTCAAATCGAGTCTTGCCAGTGCGGCATCTTCTGTGGTTCTAAAGACACAATACAACATGGGGTTCATCCGGGAGGAAGCTCACTTTCCGTTGAGTAATTGTTGTGAAACGCTTTCCGCACTCGTCGCAATGATAAGGCTTTTCTCCAGTATGCAATCTGTGATGTTGCTAAATCAGAATTTTCTTATACTTTTTTCTGGGAACAAACAATGAGGCCTGCATACTGTGAAAAGCTCACGCCACACTCGTCACATTTGTGCGGCTTCTCGCCCGTGTGAATTCGGAAGTGTGTCTGAAAAGTGTACCTTCGATTATAGGTCTTTGGGAGAAGTCTTCCGATGATGTCAAACAGCATATGGGCGTTTCGTGTTTAGACTCACCGTATGGGCACGGTTGAGAAATTGCTTTGGTATTGTCCGGCATTAAAGTGATGCGGAGGCGACGCGCGAACTGTTTACCTCCGCGATAAGCAGAGTAAGAATGATTCTCTGCGCATGATTGCATTCATTACCTGTTTACCGCGGAGGTAGTTCGCGCGTTTCCTCCGCATCACTATAATGCCGGACAATAAATGGTTTCTTAGGAAAATGACTCACCGCGAGACCACTTGACTGGGCAAAGGCATGACCGCATACGTCACATATGAAGGGTCTTTCGCCGGTGTGTGTTCTACTATGCGTGTGTAAGGCGCTCGGACATAGGAAGCGCTTGCCGCACTCGTCACAACCATATGGATTCAGCGATTTGGAGGAGAGGCTCATCGCTGACGAGGCTTGGTAATTTAAAATAGACTGATAGTGAGTGAATGCCGATGCCCAGCACCACTCGCGCAAATCACGTAAATCGAGAGCGGAATGTTTTATATGAAACCGAGCGAACTGGCGAGTGGGAAATGGAGGAAAGCTTTGAAAGGAAATTAAAACTGGAAGCATGTTTCAGGTAGGGAACGATAACAAATAAAAACGATTTTGCACAGACAAAGAAAGTGGGGCTAAATAAACAACCTCTGCATAGTGCGAAGTGTATAGGTTCGCGCCTCGCTAATATTCTTACGACTACGGGCAACGCCCCCAAACGAAAGTTATACTACAAACACTCTCCGAGAATTTCACTGCTGCTTCGTGGCCTTTTAAAAAGCATAATTTATAGGTTGATAATCCGCAAACAAATGGGTCGGTCGAAGAAGACCAGTATTAGGAGGACGAGAAGGAAGATGGGAAAATGGACAAAAAGAAAGAGCTGAAGAGAGAGAACAAATTACAGGAAATAAATTTCCACCGAAATCTTGATCAAACGGCGTCGTGAATTCGTGAAAAAGAGGAATATTGGGGAAAGCAGCCTGAAGAGATCCACGACAAGATGGAATGGTAATCGTAACAAGGGGGAGCGAGGAGAGAGCGGGTAGTAATAAGAGTCATTCTTTCTGATTGTCGTAAATGTAATTAGTTTCGTGCCCTCGGGCTGTGACTTGATAGTGACCAATCCTTGAGAGTTTTACTCTAATTGTAAGAGCACTGCCACCGGAATTTTTCATCCATTCTATTCCACCTTCTGCCATTATATGTAATAGGGCGACATCTAAAACGAACGCGTGTTTAATGAGTGGAGGGATTTGCGGAACTCGGAGCGAGTGAGATCTCTTCAACAAGAGCAACGCATTTATTACTACTATTTTATTCGAGCCAATCGATAAAAGCGGAGCTGGAAATTAAATGGAATCATTTATTTGGTAATATTGTGGCCCTTGATAATACTGTTAGCGTGAAGTGCAGTAAAAATCCATAGTTGAAGAAAGAAATATTGCAAGGAAAAATACTCCTAGTGATATTGACTGCAAAACATTTACTGACAGATTGCTTTTGAATGGCCAGTGGGCGTTAGATGACTGCCCTGAAATGTTGATAACATATTATCTACAACTGCGATGAAAATGATTACCTGATGCTGCGAGCTCAAACCCTAGCGGCAAAGCGGCTGTGAGGGCGCTTTTCTCCAGAATGCAGTCGTGCCACATGCCCCTGAACATAACTGATGTCCCGAGCAAGTTTAGTTTCTCGTTCGGCAACAAAAACTATAATTTAAAAGCGATATTAAACGGATAACAAACAGTGAGGCTTGATTTCTGCGTAAATGAAATGCCACATTCGCTGCATGAGAAAGGCTTATCGCCGGTGTGAATGCGAAAATGATTCTGAAAAACGTTTAAAATACGGAAATTTGGTCAATGCTACTTATAAATCCATAAATTTAGATATGTACCTTCCCACACCTTCGATATGCTGCTATCGTAAAACACCCAAGTTCGGTAAACTAATGAAAGACTTGAATCTACCGCTTGTTTAACTTTGTTTTAGATCTGTTTATTTCAACTGGAAAGTGAACGTTTCCAGAAATGGTTGTTGAAGAGCCCGCACAATCCTTAGTTTGCATTTTCCGGTGCGTGTATTTTCCGTTGTTGTGCTCAATAATATATACCTTGAGGTGGCAACTTTGCGCGAATTTCTTTCCGCATTCGATGCATTCGTACGGCTTCTCTCCAGTGTGCGAACGCATATGGGCCTGTTAATAACAAAGAGTTCAGTAAAATTTAACTACGCAAATTAATGATTCGGCACCTTATGGCAGCTTGACTGGCCGAAAGCCTTGCCGCATTGGTGACATTTGTACATTTTTATTCCCAGATGAACACGCTCGTGTGTCTGAAATTTCATAATTTTCAATTTTTCAAATTGCACTTATAAGTGCAAGACCTTGCATTGTGATACGTTGGTGAAACATCTACCACACTCGCGACATTTGAAAGGTTTTTCCCCGATGTGCAATCGAATATGGTCCTGTTATTTAATTGACCAGTTTATAAATGATAATAATTATAATTACCCTGAGGTCTTTTGGAAACACGAATGCCTTGTCACACTCTGGACATTGATGCTTTTTCACTCCGAGATGAGTACTCATGTGGGCCTGAAACGATTTCTTTCAACCATGATCATGAAAGCTAGAACAACCTTGTGCTGCGAATTGGTAATGAAGCGTTTCCCGCACTCGTCGCATTCGAATCGCGTCTCGCGAGTGTGGCTTCTTTTGTGATCCTATCAGGTTGGCTACTAAGTTTCCGACTATTTCAACATGAATATTCTTTCTGCCATTATTCACTAGGGAAGTCATGCGAAGAAGAGTAATACTATCCGATGGCATCTATAATCTTCGGCAATTGCTCGGGAAGCCTGCCGATCCCATCCTCATTGAAACCATAGATTTACGGGGCAATGAAGGTGTTGTGGTCAGATTCTACCTCATTTGGGAATTTATTTGTTCCTACAAAATATAGTGATGAGGTTGGCTGACCAGTTTGTAGTCGGATGGGGCAAGGACTGAAGAAAAAAATAACATCGTTGGATTGGTTCGGAAAAATAATGCCAGCTGGTTCTGATTTTCCTCGCAAAGAGTGAATTTGCGCTGTAGCACTGGAAGAAGAATTCTGCTAGTCTTCGACACAACTTGGTTAGGAGCTTCCATTATACATGGGTTTGGGGGCATCCGAAAATTAACACAAAATACATGCCAGATGCGGCATTACTTCGACAGTGAAATTAGCTCCCTCGATTTTCTCGTTCCAGCCGAAAAGTGTGGAACTACTAAGCGGATGCTCGGGGCACACAATCACCAAAAAACAGCTTAAGTGCGAGTCCCTTTGGAATCAGGGAAAAATTTACAAGCACGCGCTCGGAATTTCGATACGTTCAAAATCAAAGGATTCCGAACTTTTACTCCTATCGGGCAGGGAAGACAGGAGGCCCCCAAACACTATAATTATCGCGAGCACTATTGTCTCCTCTGTCGATCTCCCAGTGGTGGTAGTGGCAGCTAACGACATCTAAAAAGTTACTAATGCAAATGCATAGTCGGAAGCTTAGTAGCCAACCTAATACAACAACTGTTATCGAAGCTCCAGGGGTATTCTATGCTGGGCCACTTAGTGATCTACTCTCTCCGCTATTCTCCCGCCCCACAAACTTTGAAATTTCCGTTCCGCGAGCGATAATTCCGTATAAATCTAGCGAATAAAGAGTCTTTGGCTGGTTTTTTTCCATACTTCGCTTAGAATCCACGTCTAAGTAGCATTCCGAATTGCAGCCTCAAGCTACTTTTCGAAGATACAAAAGATAACTCTCTGCTAACCGACACAAGTTCGGAACGCCAATTGCAAAGGTTGGGGGTGCGACACAATATTTACAACTAGCCAGGCAACGAGAGTATACAAATTTTTAACGAATATTTATATGAGAATCAGCGATCCACTTCAATCAGGAGATATTTCTGATAAATAGCAGAAAATAAACCCACGGCAAGCTCAGATGGAGTTGTGAACCGCTTTCCACACTCGCCACAATCGTAAGGCTTCACCCCAGCATGACGTCTGCGGTGGGTCTACATCAGAATTCTTTGAATGGTTGATATTGTCTGGGAACAAACGGTGAAGCTTGAATCGTGCGAGAAGCATTTCCCGCACTCATCACATTTGTACGGCTGCTCGCCAGTGTGAGTGCGCATGTGAATCTGAAACGAACGTTTTGATTGGGGTGTGGCTTGCGTCTTGAGACAAGAGAATCTGAAAATTTAGTGCGAAGACTACGTGCCCATCGGCACGTAGTCAAGCACAGTAGGGTTCGCCTTCTCTAGCTATTGTGGAGGTGCACAAGCTGCTCCTATTCGTATTCCGGTCTACCTGTTCTCTCTCCACTGTTTTCTCGTTTCTCTAACCTGTCTGGCGGTTAGAGAAACGAGAAAATAGTGTAGACTGTAGAGAGAACTCGCGGAAGGGAACGCTAAAAGGAACAGCTTGTGCACCCTCACAATAGTGAACATTCAGCGTTGTCTAATGTACTTCTTCTAATCATACAAGCTTCCCCCTCGCCGCTTACTTTCTTCCTTTTATTCCTATTCAGATTGATTTCCAAGAGCAGTTGGGTGTTTAGAGTTTAGACTCACCTCAAGAACTTGAGCCGTTGCGAAGGCCTTACTACACTCGTTGCAACTGAAGGGACGTTCACCTGTATGAGTTCTTTGATGTCTCTGGAAGATGATGCAATTATTAAGTGGAAAAGTCAAACGTACCTCCAGAGCCGAAGGTGTCCAACAGTTCTTGCCGCATTCGTCACATTTGTGAGGTCTCTCTCCGGTGTGCGTCGCGATATGCATCTGACGAATAATGACTTGGGCTAATATTGTATAACAGGCGGGATCTGGTGGGTGAGTTTTTGGTAAAAATATTTTTTTCATCCCAATTTGATTGGTAGTCATTTTTAAGCCAATTTGAACCGATTCCATAAATTGGTGCAAATACACTTTTTATCTACAGCCGTAAATTAGGATTCTATTTCACGGTCACGGGATATTTTACGGTCGCGGTTACGGTAGAAGTTTTCTCGGGACCCGAAGTTGTTTGGTCAAGGTCCCAGTTCTTGAGGACCTTTCTATGCACATGTCTTAACGCACAGACAAACACGCCAATTATGCAATAGTAGATAAACCTACAGTAAGGCTTGATTTTTCCGCAAAGCCTCTACCACATTCTTTGCACTTGAACGGCTTCTCGCCGGTGTGAGTTCGTTCGTGGATCTGAAAAACTTATTTTTATGACATTTCAAGAGCATCTAATAGCGTTCGTGGGATAGTTACTTACCGCAAGACTACTTTTCACTACGAAGGTCCTGCCGCATTCATGGCATGCAAAGGGTCTTTCACCCGTATGGAGTCTATGATGAATCTGAAAGAAAATCGGCATTGGTTTGAAGGCACACAATGTTACCGCCAATCCGGTCTTCAATTGAAAGTACGTTCCGCACTCGTCACAAGGATACCGTCGCGGTCTCTGCGGCTTGGAGGGAGAACTCATCGCTGGCATGGGCTGGATGAATGGAAAAAGGCTGAGTGAGTACTGAAACAACAGCACATACGAACTCGAAAACGGCGCTTTTATCCTCACAAGAACCGAACAAAGTAATAGGGTTGGCCAGACGAGTGTCGAGTACTCGGTAAGAACGAGACAGTGACTGCAGACCAAACGAAAGACTCGACTGCTTGCCGAGGCCTCGGCAAGCTACCGAGAGTCTCGTCTAAATTTCCTTCAGTCTTCTCATTTTTTCGCCCGTCTCATTCCTTGTCGAGGCCTCGGTAAGCAATCGAGTTCTCGACTCATAGAAAGTCACTGTCTCGTTTTGCCGAGTTCTCGGCTAATCGGTCTCGATCGGCAAACCCTACAAAGTAACTGTAAATTGAGAATGGAGTTACGCTCTCTCTCTCAACCGAAATGTTCTTGACACAGACAATGGATGTGCGAAGAGTGGAACAACAACCGCGCTAAAATTACATTGTGCGAAGTCTATAGAAGTTCGCGCCTCGTAAATAATATGCATCTGACTTCCGGCAGCGCCCCTTAGGAAAGTTGTTCTACCAAACTACTTATCTGCTTCTTTCAAACACTCGAAGTCTACAACAAATGTGTGAAAAAACGTGAAAATAAAACTTCCCGGGTGCACATCCCAGAACATCCACTTCTCTTTGCCGTGGTCAATTGATATCAGAAAGAAAGGAGGAAGTGAAGAGAGGAGAAGGGCAAGGAGAGGGCGCTCAAGATGGGATGACATTCCTTCAGACATAGCCGCCATATATGTAGACAGCTTCGCGCCCTCTGGCAGGGGTCAATCTCTTCACACCTCTTGCTACATTGCAAATTATGCGACGGCTATCGTTTTATCGTCGCGGAGAAAGAAGTCGGAAGCAGAAATTTGGAACACTACAAGAAGTGTCATAGATTCCTGATTTGTACTGATATTTCGGAATCGGAATGAGAAATTCTAATGAGTGGCGAGAGCAATAAAGCGGAAAAAAATTTTGTCACGTGAAATTCGAATGTTATGAAAATTCTGTATCATCGCAACCACTGCGTATTTGAAGCTGCCTTTTTGCTCATATCAAACCCTATCAGATATAACGCATCTTCTGAGAGAGTGGAGCAGATTGTGCGAAAGCTTCCGACAACTTGAATTTTTTTGTCTCCGATTTTGATGAAAATCGTATCCCCGACTAAACAAGACACGGGGAATCTAATGCAAGTCGATTTTTTTTCAAAATTCGAAAAGGGTCAGGAAATTGGTCCGGAATTTGAAACTGCCATAACTTTTGAATGACTTAACATTTTCAAAAACAGATTGCTGTGAAAAATGCGGAATTTTAAGCTCTACAAAACTGCTTCCAACAAAAAATTTTTTGAATTTTTTTGGACCTAGAAAAACATGATTGAAGTTTTCAAAATTCAATTTCTCGAAAAAGTTGCCTACGGGTACCATGGCTCTCAACGCCAGAAGATGCAGCAGGTTTTTCTGCATATACCCCCAAAGTTTGGTATAGAATGGGTGACCTTTTCTAGAGATACAGCAGATCTTGTTAGGCGCGCTCGCACT
>JACMIG010001429.1:0-10130 GCA_014805385.1 Levipalatum texanum
TCCTCCGATGTCATTTACCCTCTTCCGTTCTCGAGAGGAAGTGTGCTGCCTGTCTTTCTTCACTTCGCATCTTTAGCAACTGTGCCTGTAGAGTAGAATTACTCAGCCATCTTCGTCAGTTGGTAGATGCCGTCTCAAGATCAGTCGAAGCGGAAGTTCGCACGGTTTCGCTTCATCGGCGAGAATACAACGAGGATGTGGATGAAGTTCTCCAATACGTTGGAGAAATCGTCGCTAGGCTCAAACTATCCATCTTCTCAGATACAATGAAGTCTGACATTTGAGGTCTCGACTGCCCCATTTCACCATTATTTATGGATGCGTTGTTCTTATGCATTAGCCAAACAGATCATATGTATCCGTGCATTAACCAGGTCATGCTTATGGTATTATATTTTCGAAGCTGAATATTTCCGACAAAATCTGATTCGTTCTTTTTGCAAGATGTACAGGGAAAATATGAGTCTGTGTGCATTTTTATCAATCAGCCAGTTCTTTTATCAGTGTGTCTTTGTAATACGGAGATAACAACCGATTTCGCATAAGAAAAATCCTGTTATGCCGTTGAAGGGCGCTTGCTCTGTTTCAAGGTGATCGGCCTATTCTGCTCCAATCGTAGGCAGCTATTCCTCATGCAACATCTATCTAAAGAATTCGGACTCTATTCAGCCATATTACGATGTCATCTGCTTTATGGCAAGCCTGCCCATGTCTTCGATCTGCTTCTCAGGCAGAATACCCCTGTATAAATGGAGGGGCACCCCAACCGCTGCCTCCATCGCCCATCAGCTTTCCGCAGCTGGGTCGACTCCATACTCTCCCGTCTACACCTCCCTGTCCTTTTTCTAGGTACTCCTCACTGCCCCCTTTCCCTATAAACCCCATACTGCGCCTTTGCAGCCACCGGAGTCCTCTCTCAGAATACGCGCAGGCGGGCCGAAGTCTTAGGCAACGGAGCCTGCCTTTCCCAAGCCTCCCCCCAGACAACAGTGCATCACTACACTGCATCGATGACTTGTCGTGCGTCCATGGAACCTGTGGCAGCTCCATCGAGAACAGTATGAGAATGTCTGTCTCATTGTTCTTCTTCCTAGCGTGAAACGAGAAGAGGACTACTTGCAGATGCTGGCATAGCGGAATACAAAGTGCATGGAAAGTAGAAGGAACGGATAGTAGAAGGATCGCCGATGGCAACGCTGGCCACAGAACCCCATTCAGTGGGCCAGGTCACGAAACGGATACTGTTGAAGATGATGCCGAAATCCATGAGAACCGTTCCCTAAAGAAGTAATGACCACTTACTGCATCATCCATAGCAAATCTATCTCGCTCAGGTTACTGATAACGGGCTCAGGGTTCGGAGTAGCAAAGGTTTGAGCGAGGGACAAAAGGAAAGTTTTTGCTTAACATACAGGCACAACTTCGTGGACGATGGAGACGACCATGTCCATGAGGGCGAAGGCTGCGAGTAGATAGGCATATCGACCGATGGCGGTGTTGGGCTTGGTAAAGATGACGAGGAGGAGGTTGTCGCAAGCAGAGGAAATGCCGACCACGACGGCGTAGACCTAGTGGAACCACCTAGGGGGCGCAAAAAAGCGTCATCGAGAAAGGATTAACGGAGAATTCATTGATGGTTGTGCTATCGAACAATGATGAGTCCCGTGGGCACTGATCTCCTTCCGACAACGTCCATTTTTCTCTCTGTAAAAGAAATAACTTTTCTTCTGCCGTTCTCTGATGTCTTATGAGACATCTTCTAGAAGCATGCATAATTACAACGAGATTAGTGCCGCATTCCAGAAAGTAGTTACTAATGGCGTTGAAAGCGAGGGCGCAAACGAATTGAGACTGGTGGAAGTTGTCAATGAGAGAGATAGGAGATGATGGCGTTGATGCAGTAGGGGAGCCAGAAAGTCTCTATGATCCTTCTGTGACACTTACCTGCTCTCTTCCTGGTGGAAACCGTGTTTCAGATCGATCAGTGCATAGGAGTTCCATGTCAATTTCGAATAAATATACACCCCTATTGGGCTCGCGAAAATGAGGAACCCGTTCATCCTGTGCCGTCTTGGTATAGTCTGCGGAATAAACGTTCCGAACTGTACGCTCTTCGCCCTGCAATCTCTCTCCACTGTTCTCTCGTTGTCTGGCGGTTAGAGAAACGAGAGAACAGTGGAGAGAGATCGTAGGGCGATGAGCGTATTGTCCGGAACGTTTATTCCGCTGACAATAAATAAATAATCATTATTATGGCAGTTGTGGGGCTTATAAAATTCGCCCCAAGGCTTGAAACACTCCTTCAGTTCTAGCCAACCAGACGACGAGAGAGACCCCGTTTCCAAGAAGATAGCGAGTACTTCTGTTGGAACGCTTTATTCAGCTGCCATAATAACATTGATATCAAAATGAAGAACTACCAGTTCTTCATTTTGATATCGGTGGTCTTCTCTCGACGGCTTTAAAACACGAATTCGATTCTCCAGTAGTCGTTCAGAAAATTTTTCTTTGAAATATCAACTGGGAATGTTTGGGATGTCTATTGTAGGTGAAAATAAACAACTTTTACCGTTGGAGTACACGAGGAATCGTTCCGTTCGGATCTGGCAGCTCGAAATGCGCTGGAGATGAGCAAAAATACCCCGAGTTGCCTTCCTTTCAGCTCATTTTGGACCCTTGACCTAATTTTGAAAAAAATTGAAAAAAATTATCCTAGGTGTAAAAAACCATGGCGAATCCGATTCCGAAGAAATATTTCTGCAACCGGGCGAAAAGTTTTCCAGGGCGAGCAAAAAACCGTCGAAAAGCCCACTTTTTCGCGGTTTTTAGCCTAAAACAGGTCTTTAAACGCGTTTTTGAATTTTGCAACCAATTGCATCGTGTTCAGCGTGAAATTCTACACCCGATAGAATGCAACTTGAGCTTTTAGGATTAAGTTTACAAAAATCGATATTTCACGTTATCGATTTTTAAAAAATCAATATATTTTTTTTGGAATTTTTTATATCGATTTTCGAACTCCCCTATCCAAATGCAACATTTTGATGTAGAAAGCAAGGGGGGTCAGATTTGGCCCGTCCGCGGGCAGTGCTCTCTAGATCCCTTCTCTCGCGGAATGTCTCTTAAATATCAGACTGCAGTCTACCCACCCTCGATCTCTACGCTCTATCGCTCGCCGGTATCTCCTTTCGATGCTCTTGCCAACAATTTCCCTCAGTTTCTTCTTGTCAACATATTTCTTGGCTCCCATTTTCATCTTGAGTTTCTTCTCGAATATTTCTTGATCCGTCTCATCGTCTCTCTTCATCTCCTTGTGTTCCTCGTCCATAATCTCTGTCTTCTTCTCCTCCTACTCTTCCTCATTGATCTGTACAGCGACATTCTTTTCCTGCAGGTAAAGGCTCCGATTAGTCTTGCGGGTCATCCCACTCGATATAAAAAAAATCATCCAGTTTCCTGCTCATTCGCCTAACTGTCTATCGTTTGTTTTCGAAAGAGAAGAGGAAAGAGAGTGCGAATGAAGAGACACTCGATGGATGCCGCTGCTTCTCCACGGGGGGTCGGCCATTTTGACAGATGCGACTGTCCTCTTTCCCTCACCAAGTTCCATTCTCTAACTTTCCCTTGCCCGTATCATCGTCCTACTCCTTTAGTTCTCGTTCTCACGATCAATTAAAAATTACTGGTTCGCCAATCAATTTCGTTGGCAAACATCATTTTGGCGCATGGATCTGCAGTGCTGCTCCTTGCTTGCACAGCTGTTTGGATTATTGCCAAGAACCACAACGGTGCAAATATTTCTATAAAGGCTCATGTTATTTGTGCAACTTTCTTTACGCTGGGCGTCAGGTAGAAGATGCTAGCGGAAGGAAAGTGAAAGGAGATGGAAGGAGTTCCCCGCAGGAGATAGAGCTTCAGTGAGAGCTCGGTAGGAGCTGGAAGTCGGTCGAATGTTATTTAGGCTCTAACTCATTGTATCGTAATCCTGTCTTGTAAAGTAATTATTCTATCATATCGTAATTAGTCGGGAAGGGATGAGGCTAAGGAGAGAGGATTCGGGTCTTCACACCCGCGGAATATGTTATCGGTTGTTCTGTAGGCACTCGAACTCGGTATTCTGGATCTCTGAGGTTATATTGGTTGTCTTCATCCACTATCGCCCACTTATAGTCTAACGTGGGTCCACTTTGCATTTGGTCCGGGAATGTGGGAGCGCCCCTGCTTGCTCCCCCGCACGTGCCGCTGGCAACCAGTAGATCAATCGGGCGCGATGAACAGAAACATCGGACATTTTTATACACCATTGTGTTTCCTTGCAATATAGAACTAGCGTCTCGTATTTGATCGGATTTCCATGACTTTCAAATAATCGATTCGTTCGCCTCAATTCCGTCCCAGCTCCGAATAAACAATCAGGACTCAATCTCTTGAGCATCGACTTGATGCCAAGGCATTAGTATACGCCTGAAAGCTTTCATCCCTAGATCTTACTGGCAGCTGAGATATTTGAAGAGTAATTGTTGCGAGTTGGACAATTATTTAGAAAGTCTTGGATTGCCGATATTAACTATAAACAATTCGACATCCAGTCTCCAAATAATGAGTTTTCCTCCGCTTTTTTTCTGAGAGCAGGAGAAACGTGTCACTTGAAGAAATTAGGTCACTCGTATAGTTGACGTTGAAGCATAGAGGCCGACAATGCCACATTCCTTAGCGAAGAGATCCGCTACCCTCGATAGTGAAAATTGCGAAGACAAAAGACTAGCCACTGGCCTAGATTGAAGAGATTAGCCGGGGCAGGCCAGAAATCGTATCCGATTTTATTGGGAAGGCAACCCCACACTCTCATGAAGAAGAAATTTCGTCCAGCCATCAGGTGGCGTAACATTCTTAGAAGATCGTTCGACAGAACGCAGAATTTTGTTCGAAGAAAGGCACGAGATGAGTGCACATAGAAAGTAGTAAAACCGTTGGAAGATTAAAACGGAATTTTCACTGGATTAGATTTTCCTTGTAAACTTCACAAATTGTAGTGACTATTTAACATTCCGAACCTTCCACAGACTACAGAAACTCGAGCCATCGTTACCATCAGGCTCGCCTGACATCGTCTCCTACAGTCCTTCCTGGAGTCAACACCACATCCCACCAAGGAACCTTCCAGATCCCCCCATGTGCGATGTTCCATCCCGCGCAACTTCCCAATCCCTACCCTCGTCATGTGCAGTCCATCGTGCTCGTTCCCCTCACCCATCGAGAACCGCTCAAGTTCCATCCGAGGTCTCGACTACGACTACTCATTCGTCAGTCAGGGGACGACTGACTTGCGGAAGGGGTAGACGTCATGGGAAGGAGGCTGCGGACGGAAAGTGAAAGGAGAAGGATGGAGATCCCCGCAGAAGATATTGCTTCAGTGAGAGCTAGGTTGGAGTTTGAGTCTGTTGGATGTTTTAGGCTCTCGCTCACTTTTGAAATTGTGTCTGTGAAGTTAATGAAGTAATCGTAAGTCGTCTTTTATCCATAGTGTTTATTTGGGATCGGAGAAGAGGCTAAGGAGAGAGGATTCGGGTCTTCACACCCGCGGAATAAGTATCGGTTGTTCAGTAGGCACTCGAAATCGGTATTCTGGATCTCTGGGGTTCTATTGGTTGTCTTCATCCACTATCGCCCACTTATAATCTAACGACACCGTCCATTTCTCTTTTCTATACCGCATTCGATATTTCTCGAAGCGCTCGACTAGCTTGTATATTTTCAGGGCCCCTACACGGTCCGAGCTTTGAGGAATGATAAAAGTTTCGCACCATTCGGAACTCAAGGATAACCGGAAAAATTAAGGTACATTGTTATTTCAAGTTATATTCTCCTTTTCTTCATTCCCTCGGTGATATATATTTTTCAAGATAGGGAATACAAAGACAGATACAATGGAATGTTCTTTGAAGGGATGAAGAAAAAGAATTGTCAGGAAAATTGGTATCCGATTCAGCGTAGAATGAAATACGACCTCGATAGCTAGATACGATCGTTCAGAAAATGTGACAAGATTTGATTCACAAACGACAGCCTTTTGTACATATATCTGCGAAAATTAAATGAGGTCCGTGGAAAAGAATGAGAATTTACTGACGCGCTCACTCGTTACGACTTATCAACCAATAAGAGGAGGATGCGGGGATACCTGGATCGGTGAGATAGGACGGTAGTTCGACTCTCTGCTATGGTGCACTATTTCACGAGGTAGGGTGAAAGGGGGAAGTGCGCTGTTAAAGAGGTCAGACGAAGTCAGTTCTCATTCGCTTACCTTGTCTAGCTAGGTCGTATCCTTTTCAGATGTCCCCCGCGCCAAAACACGTGCGTATCCCGCGACAAGCGGCAGAAGCAGGAATCATGGTGAGAACTCATTCTGATGAACAATTAGTTATATATGTATATTAACAAAGGTTGACGATGGTATAGTTATTTTGACAGAGCCGAATCGAGGCCGAGGAGGAGCATGAGTTAGCAGAGAAAAGGAAGAAGATGGAGGCGGAAAGGAAGAAGATTGAGGCTGAAATAAAGAAGATCGAGGCGGAGAGGGAGGAGGTGTCGGCGGAAAGAAAGAAGATGGAGGAAGAAAAGATGCGGATGGAGGAGGCTCGAGCTGCAGCACGTCAGTCTGCTACTCCTCAGGCCCTTCCACCGCCTGCCCCTCAGCTACATCCTCCCCCTCAAGTCCGTCCTCCGCCTCCCATCATCTACCCCCCTCCTCATGCCATCATGATTTCTCTGACGCCCACAAGTTATCTAGTCCTTCAATATTAAAATGGTAAAGGACTAGATAACTTGTGGGTCGAACCCCACAACTTTGTTGCTGATAAAAATTGTCAATATAAAAAATGCAATTATACTCAACGAACGAAAAAAGGTTGACGTGATCGGTGATACTTCACAAGGATGCTGGTATGTACGATTTTCGACCCCTTTCTCTTCTTCTTGTCTGCTTATTTTTGAATCCCCAGAAGTCCTTGTCCGCCATTTTGCGTCTTCCTATGACGACGTTTCCCAATCCTGTTAAATTCTTCAGAGATTCACGCCCGTGTCCCTTTAGAGAATCTTTCAAATCAGCTCCTTGTATCCCGCACTACATTACCACCCAACTCAACTATTTGTTGGCCGGCGAGAGATGAGAGGAAGGATGGGAGAATTCGCTCGAGTCGAGAGATGACGGATCCGCAACCCCGACGCTCTGTAAAGAAATTATCCCGCTGAATTTCGTAACACGTCCACCGATTTGAGGTCGGGAAAAAATAGATGCGATGCGAATGTTTGAGGTGAGACGAGAACGAATAGCATTAGGAACATTTTGAGCGTCAAAACGATGATGCTAATTTACGTCTACGGCAATATAGATATCACTAATTGTTTTAGATCTCTTCCGTTGTTTTCGAGTGAGTAGTGTACGATGCGAAGTAAACGAATGCGAAGGCGGAGAGATAAGCCCGCGGACGCGAATTGAACTTCGGCTTACTGTACTATGAATGCCCATCATGAGCCCAATAATTGGCAATTCGATGCGCCAACAATCCAAAGACAGGAATATTAGTTGGAAGGGAAAATTCATCCTCTCTAGCATTCGTAACTGGACTGAGAATACTGGCGGATCGGTTCTTCTTGCTAAGGAGAAGGTTCTTTGGAAATGAAGAGGGGCCTGACAATGGCACAATGCCGACATATCGTGTATCTCCTTTTTCTCCGTCTATTCTTCTCCTTCTTTTGGCCTCGTTCCTTTCGGTCATCACCTGCCCGTGTCTAATCGAGCCAGTGATCTTCATGTGTATTTGTCCTGCACCAACAATTTGCCATTTCGCTCCTTTGCCTGATAATAAGGTTTTGTTCTCTCATCAGGTTGAGATATCGAAACTGAATAAATTAATTTAATAAATTACCACACCTAAGCTTGCTCATTACGCCTCTTGGAATTCAATATGAAACATTGGTCCGTGGATCAACTTTCTTATCGGCGTGTGCTCTTTTGCTGACAATTCGCTTCTTTGTTTCTGCCTGAATCTCCTAAGTCATCGCATCGATCGTGGGTGTGTGATAGTGTCTCTCCCTGAGTTGTCTCTCTCATGAGGCCACTTTCTGGCCCCCGGACTACTCGTCCCTGCCTCATCTGCGCCTCGGACACAATACACTCGCACTTCGGAGTCGACACCTGCCGGTATGAATCTGTAGATCGATCTTGAAGGCAGTATTGAATCTCATGATCGAGATTCAATACTGTCGGGCCGTATTATTTAGTTTGCTTGTTTATTGCATTATAGAGATGAAACCAAAAGAAATTAACGTGATTTGAAATCATGCATTTTTTAGGGCATGTGCCACCTTCTTCAAGAAAACTGTAACAGAAAACAAGCGCTACGTATGCCGACAGGGCGATGGAAAGTGCCCGATTCTTAAGCGTGAGTTATATTGCATAAGTAAAATCGAGCGTGTCCTTGAAAATCAACAGCAAAACTCCATTTCTCACCATGCTTCTTTGGATATCAAAACAAACTCAGGTCAGAAATACGGAATGTGCAAGCGTTGTCGTTGGGAAAAGTGCACATCGCTCGGGATGCGTTACCACGAAGGAAACTCCCCCAGATCGGACACTTCAAATTCTGGTAAGCCAGAACATCTTCTTTTCAATAAACGTTTACTGCAGCTGAAGACTCTGCGTCACCAGATTCTACTTCTTCTTCATCTTCTTCTTCTAGGACACTCCTCGCTACTGTGATCAGGGAATTCGAGTGCGACTGAGTCTTTACTGTCAAGGGCGTCATATTGTTAAAGAAGGGGTTTGGGGACCTTCGTCGAAATTTGGCAGCTTGCCAACAGACAAATTTATTACTTAATCACTGACAAATAACAGTGACACAACTCATAGTGCACAAGGTGAGAGATCTGAGGATTTGGCAAGCTGCCAATATTGTAGCAGGTGCGAAATTTGAATTTCGCGCCGTCCCTGTTTCTCAGGGGAAGCTTTCTGAACGCTGTATCATACCATAGAAACCTCCAAATTCTTAGTGTCGTATACCATTCGATAGGGTTTTTCAAGCTCTACCACCAGAACATAGTCACTTATGAGACTCGGAAGGTCCCCGAACCCCTCCTTAAAGGAGGAGTAGCAGCAACTTTTTGGCCCCAGACGGAGTGCACTTTCCTCATACGTCTACGTAATGAAATGCTCAATTTCAATACGTAGACGTATGGGGAAAGTTCACTCCGTCTGGGACCAAAAAGTTGCTGCTACTCCTCCTTTAACATTGCTGATCGGACCGGATGTGGACCCTTCATCGTTGAAAAAAGAGCTTGTCAGCTTCTCGCTGGCAAGTTGGCCTGAACTTTTGAAAAATTCAGTAAAATTGATCTGACAGGAAACGGGCTAAGTATCGTGCAGAGAAAGCATACACTGTTTTATTATACCACGCGAGTTCCTCGAACTCAATGCGAAATCGGCCAATTATGAACCAGTTGCGATACAAACGGGCCGGGGTTCTGGCTCGGCAAACCCGGCGCGTTTGTGTCGCACTCCGTTCGTAATAGCGCGAACAAACTGCGTCCCGTCAGCTTTGCGCAGTGGCGATAACATGAACAATGAGGCCTGGCCGAGTTGTGTTTATTGCTGGTTGAAAACTTTTCCCAATTGCCCGCCGTTGCCCCTGAAACATGGGAGCAACGTGCAATTTTTGAACGCCCGAAGGGGCAAAATGAATTGATTGAAGAATGGAAGAGGAATTAGTGATTCTCTGGATCCAAATGAGCTGCTTGTCAATGTGCTGGTTTGCTTACCTTTTTGGGGGTCCAGGAAACATTCTAGGATTTGTCAGATCCCTCCACCATGAAAGATCGAAGATCCATTATCGATTTTTGAGGACTCGATTTCCGCCGCGGCCAGAATTTCTGTTTTCCTGTTTGGGAATCCAGGAACCCGAATGTAGTGGAGAGTTGCTCCCAACTCGTCGCATATTTTTGTGAAAAATCATGTGATTTACTCTGCGTTCCTATGACTGCGCCCACTATGTAGCCTCCTGCCGTATAAAAAGTTGCGTGTGCAAAACGTCGCCTGTCTGTAAACACACACTCCCTGCACGCATTGCGTGCAT
>JACMIG010001429.1:10230-20490 GCA_014805385.1 Levipalatum texanum
GGATTTGGCAAGCTGCCAATATTGTAGCAGGTGCGAAATTTGAATTTCGCGCCGTCCCTGTTTCTCAGGGGAAGCTTTCTGAACGCTGTATCTAACCATAGAAACATCCAAATTCTTAGTGTCTTATACCATTCGATAGGGTTTTTCAAGCTCTACCACCAGAACATAGTCACTTATGAGACTCGGGAGGTCCCCGAACCCCTCCTTTAAAGATCAAACAAATATCGGAAAAGCACGTTGATGATACAATTTCCTGAAATTTTTTAAATCCGTTTGCAGAAAATATCGAAAGCGACGGCGACGCACTGTAATAGGTCTCATGGCTTCCGGCAATTATCAAGAGCGCTTCATCCAAGCGCACACTTCTGACCAGGCAGGAATATTGTTCGCTTTCGTTTATTAAAACGTTTTATTACAGAGGATCTTCATCGCATCCAATGAATATGACGACGATGCAGAGCCGGTGTTTTCAGTTGATACCATTGTGTTCATACAAACCGCTTTTCCGGAGATTATGAATTTGAGAACGGAAGAGCAGGTATTATCCCCCGCCCAGCTGATATACAATGTGTGCTCTGAAAGAAAGATTTGTTGCTATACTTTTCGTATTTTAGAATCTGCTTTCAGCGTGCGATTTTCAAGAACTGCGCGGGTACCAAGTGCATTCTCGAAGGATTCTACTACTCAAACAAATACTTCCCGAATCATCCACGATAGTCAGTTCTACAACCGATTTTTCTTCAAATAAAGATTTCGCAGTTTTGGGTCGGGGCCCGGAACGGGTCTCGATATGATGGATGGCTACTCATATCTACCAGACAGCATGCCGGAGAATCAGAGGCGAATCGTTGCCAGGTATGATTGAACTTTTAGTGATTGGCCATCTCTCTCCATTGAAATCCTATTTCTCTTGCAGTTTGCCTTGTTAAAAGCTGTGGAGGATATTAGGTTTTCCAATTTTAGGCACTTGGAGCAATACTGGGATGAGAATCGAAGGCCGCTGTACCATCTGCTCACCAAATCACATCTCACCAACGTCGAATATGTCACACTCTTTTCCTTACTCGTTTGGACACTCGGTATGTCGCTATTTTTGAGGTCGAATATTTAAACTTCAGAAGAAAATAAGTTTTCGGATGAAGTTTTGCATGTTGCCTCAAAAATCAGACAAGAAATCGTCGCTGATCTTTGTCGACACTATCAGGAAGAAGCAAAATTGGACGAATTCCTGCCAAGGATGGGGAATATAATCATGCTCGTACACTCGCTGCAAGTAAGTTCCATTTTGATAAGGCTCATGAATATTGTCAGGAACCAGAGGCAAAATTGTTATTTTTTCAAAACAAACTTTTTGCATAGTTTCTGTGCTTTAAATTAGGCCAGATCTACAATTTTACATCTATTTATGTCTTCGATCCTTCGTTCAATTGACAGGTTGGCTTCGACGGAATGCAAGAAGAACTGCAGATGTACCAACTGCTCGAAATGTTCAAAGAGGGCTGCTATATTCAGAAGACTGTTATGAAGTGATTTGATTCTGCATTTTATAGATACGTAAAACTCAATGTAAAACGCAGGTAAAATGACATCATTATAATTGTTTACAACACAGTCGAAACAAGAGATGATTCAGCAACGCTTGACACTAAGGCCATCGTGCCACTTCTCTTTTTCTCGGTATCTCTTCGCATCTCTCTGCCCACTGACTCGGCCCATTCATTCTCCTCCGTTCTGCTCATCTGCCAGTTTATCGGCGCGCAACAACACTTTTGAAATTTCGCGCCTCTGTCTTATGCCCTTTACGAGACAGTTCTAATTGTATTTTCTAGTGTAAAGGGAATCTGAGTATGAACTTGCGTATGCTACATGGTCCATCCGAAGACCGATCCGCTGTCTCTCCGTTCGCCTTCTCCTTCTCAGGTGCATTCTGTCAGTACTCTGTCAGCGTTGTTAATTAGTTCAAAAGCGCTGGGAAGGAAATAACACACTGATAAAAACTCGGAACTGCCCCTTCTGCTATTCCCTCTCTCCTTCTGTTCCGACCCCTCTCCTCCTTTTCGGACAGGAGATCGTGGCTGAGTCACAATGTAACTCATTGCCTTCGCATTTGCAAAAGGTTTGATTTTATCCCAAGAAAGAAAATCGTGTCAATAACTCCCTCGGTGAAGGGACAGGGATACTGCTCCTAGTCCCTCCGTTGCGTAGTTCGTGCGGACGAAGAAGCAAATTGCATGACTCGAACCTATAAATTCATTAGATCTCTTTATCTAATCCCGATAGTCGTAGAAGTGTAATGAAAGCGCGCTTATTAACCCGTCAAAAGTTACGTGATTGCGAGCCATGGTTATTCCGCAGTTGGAAAATCGGTGTGTTCGAAACGCATTTTCGCTAATTATTTCCCTACCATTCCATTGTTATGAAGAAAATGCCCACCGAATCGCCACGAGTCGTCCACATTTTAAGAGTTTCCAGGAACTCGAAGACCGTGTATGGGTCCGCTCTGCAATGTTTTGTTTCGATTCAACATTAATTATAAATAATAAAAATATCAAGAAAAGATGATTTCTCGGATCGAAAGCACATGTGTGTACGAGGTGGAAGAAGGGAAGAGAATGAATGGACGGATGGAAGGGTACTTTCTGAATCAATGAAGAGAGAGATGGCTGGGAACGAAGAGAAATGGGGAAAAAGAGCACAGGCACGAAGACGTGACAGCTGTGACTAGTCTGAATGAATCCCGTTTTCTTCCACGGATTCTCCTGATTGATATGAGAACTGAGTCTGTCCCGACGGCACGACGAGAACTTGCACATTTCCGAGAGATTTTTTTCTACTTATTCTGTAATTACTTCAGCCATCATAAGTGTGTGAATGGCAGGAAGGTCAATTGAGGGGTGCTCTGAACTGGATCACATCGGGGATGTGCCAGGTATTATAGAATTGAGCAGGGGAGCTGTGCTGTTGGTGTTCAGTGTTTGTGATGGAGGAGTGCGGAGGGGCGAACGAGCAGCGATACAAAACGAAGGTTTCATCGAAAAGTGCCGTGCGGGAAAAGAAGACAGAGAGAGAGAGATTGAACCGTCCGATATCACCGGACGGACAGTGACGGTTAGCACCAGAGCATCCACAGATACCGGAACGACAGAGAGCTGTACGCGAACAAAGTCCCATCTCGCTCTTTATTGATTCAGAAAGTACCCTTCCACCCGTCCATTGGCGTTATTAGAAAAAGGATAGCCGCACATGTGCGCTGGGAGAGACTCAGTTCTCACATCAATCAGGAGAATCCGTGGAAGAAATTGGGATTCATTCAGACTAGTCACAACTGTCACGGCTTCGTGCCAGTGCTTTTTTCCTCGTTTCTCTTCGTTCCCACCCATCTCTCTGTTCATTGATTCAGAGAGAACCCTTCCATCCGTTCATTCATTCTTTTCCCTTCTTCCACCTCGTCGCTCGTTACACATCTTTGCTCTTGATCCGAGGAAGCATCTTTTCGCGATATTATTATTAATGCGTATTCATGCTGAATCCAAACAAAACATTGCAGAGCGGACCCCTACGCGATCTTCTGATTACTGAAAACAGCACATGCCAATTAATAAGAACGAATCGTGGAGATTTGGTGGGTATTTCTTTTAAACCTCAGAGTTACCCCTCCCATCTACGGGAATCTGCCCCTTATCCTGACCTTCTAGACCCCGGAGGAGGCCTCGCACCTGTCAAATCAACATCAAGAAGGGAGGAAAGCCTGGTCTCTTCGCTCGTCCGAATCTGCCGAACGAGGAGGAGACCTTCTACAAGGTCTTGTGGAGAGAGGCCATCGAGACGCACAACATCGCTGGGTTCGAGGAGTACGTCGTACGGGATCGCGGAACAATTTACTCGGTTTACAACCTTTAAAGCCTTTTAAACCTTAATATTGCTCTCTTTTTCCTGATTCTCCTCTCTTGTCGTCTCGTTGTCATCAGCGGCGATTTTAATATGCCCCATATCGACTGGACTGCTAAATCATTACATCGATCAAGTTCTCAATGCCGTCGAAGTATTTACTGCACTTCAGTGTAAATTGTACCCAACATTTCGCCCTGTCGATATTTTTGGTAACAATTTCTTTACTTGCAAATATTACTCTTTTCTCAACTCACTAGATTGCAATGTATTTGCACTATCGCAAGTCGCGTGTGTAAACTAGTTAGTCAGTAGAATTCCACGTGATTCCGTAATTTAATTTGTTTAGGAAATCCCAATTTCCTTTCAACATTTTTTTCCGTATATTATGTGCCTTACGTGTCCTTATACAGGTTCGTATTTCGTTGGTTATCAACTATAAACATGATGATAGAGTAAAAGGCGGAAAGGATAAGGAGGATCGGAAAGGTCAGAGGACCAATGGACTTGAGCGTCGAGGTCGATGATCTGAGACAGATTGCAATTTGTCAACGATACGGTTGATAATCGAGAGCATATACGCCTAGACAAACAACCGCTCTTTATTTATGCAAACCAAATTGGGTCTCTCAATTTGTGAGCACCCACTAGAGCATCAACGTTCTCGGCGGAAGGACGCCGACCTTTTGGAAGTGACACATTATGAGATACACTGTATCCAACTGGACTTGTCAGCCCCATTAGCTCAGTCGGTTAGAGCACCGTACTTGGTCAGCAGTTCGATCCTGCCATGGTGCTCATTTTCGCATAAATATTTTTATCTTATTGAATCAATGATGTTGCTTAGCCCGCTTGCAAAACGAGATATTTACCGAAACAATACTGTCGATACTGGAAATTTTCCAGTGCTCAATTCAGATTTGTTCACTCTTGTCTGCTACTTTGACATTCGTCCGAGAGGATTGAACATGCAGTCCCAGACGATACATACTGACAACGAGAGAGCTCGCACATTTTTTAGCGCCCCCGGACTCGGAAGCGCGTCCAAAAATTAGTTTCCGATTGTACATGCAGAGTGAGCATTCGTTTACTCCAACAATCGTGCTCCACTATCTCATCTTGTCTATCATGGCAGGGTGCTACACATTGAGTCAGGGAGGGAAGATATTGTCAAGGAGATAAGGTCCCGCAAATCCTCGAGACAAAACAACCGGTGTGATGGGCAATGCCCTCCAACAACCTCAGGTGTTTCATATTTTTTTGATCCGTTACTTCTTCCATATTCATCTATTCTTTCCTCTTCTGGCATGATCGCAACCGGATAAACACTAAAAAATGTGGTCGGCCATCAGAAATTCTTACGTTCTTACGTTCTTATAGTACTAGCTTGAAAGTTTAGAAAGATAATGAGAGAGGAAAGTGAAGAAGATCGGTGGAAGAGGAAGGATGGATGAGCACATGAGTGGTGGATAAAATAGTACTTCGATCACCTTCGATGTCTTTCGTTTCAATCCGTAAAAGTTTTCGTATACAAGATTCGTGAATAGAAAATTTGCATGTCAAACTCATGTACTAACTCTTCCACACGATTTCCCTAGAACATCATATGTATTAAGGATTATGGTGAGAACTAGCACGAGCGTAGCTGTTGTCACCATAATGCTATCTGGGGGGGGCTCGCACCCCCAAGCCTCCCGGACGGTGGCGCTTCGCGCCGGCGAATGATCACCGTTAAAGAAGGGCTCCGAGGACTTTTTGGGTCATATAAGTGACCTAGTACATCTTTTTCCATGTTCGAGTGTGAAACAAAATAAATTTCAAAAATTCTGAAAATCGATCATTTTTATGACAGTGGAAGGGGTGAAAAAATTTTGTAAAATTTTTTCACACTTTCGGACGTGGTGAATGGCCCGGTATCCTCGCAGCCGGGAATTTCTGAGATATAGAATTGACCAAAATTGTCCTATTACGCCTTCTTTTAGGGCTGATAACGCAATCGGAAATAAATATTCTGAACAATGTGGAGAGGAAGGGGACGGCTCCTGTTTCTCCCCGTCACCCGCCCAAATGATCAATGTCTCATCGAAAATAATTGTTTCGGGTTGCATTCCTGAACATTTCCATGATTAAAGAATGGTGCACAGCATTGAAAAATAGGAGCTCTCGTGGGCTACTCCTCTGACATATTTAATCTCCAATTTGCGCGATACGCTATTATTGTTTCAGGGTATGAAACCTGTGCTTGTTGTCCTTGTCGACACTGTCATTAGATTGTTCGGATGGAATGAGGAGGGGATGGTGCACAGTCCTACGAAGGCAGTAGTCTGCGGATACTCCTTGCGTCAGCTAGCAAAGGTATTGCCGAGGAAAATTGAGTAGCGAATAATGTGCCTATGCTATCTCGAACAACGTATTGTTTTCAACGCGAAATTTACTCTAATTTTGCTTGCACATCAGAGGTCAATTGGTTACAGATTTCATGCATTGCAATCGGTACCGCAGTGTTCGCGCTCGTCGTGCACATCACCTACAGCATTATACAACTATTCAAGATAGCAGACTACACCGGGACAATCAGTATGTTCTACATTGTGAAATCAATAATATTCCAATGTAAAGTACCATTCTTGCACATTTTAATCGCAGTGGATACGTTCATAGCCGGAGCGACGGAAATTTACACGGTATGATAAACTTCAAATTTTCCACTAATAAATTGCATATTCAGAGACGACCATTGTTAATGGCTTTCCTCCCAGTTCCACTCTTCGGCGTTGCAGTTTACTTTTTAGAAGAAATGCAAGTCAAATCAGACAATTGTTGGCAATCTTTTTACAGATTCAACATTGCCGATCAAGTGACTATTATCTTTGCATCAACAATCTGCACAATCACCGTCCTTGTATTGATGGCTGTGTACGGAACATGGAATCCAGAGCAATGAATTGTGTTTATGAGCACTTTCAGGCTTGTCGGCTACAATATTTCACTTTGGATACATGTGTGTAAGAGCAGGAGAACGGTAAGGGTATCGTAATGTTTCAGACTTTGAATTGTTGAATTGTAGACGGAGAAACAGAAAGAAGTCGAAATGGAGGGCGGCCCCGTATCATTTGAGGCCGCGAGAACCAACTGCAACAATAGCGAAGGCACTGAATGAGATTAACATGACGCACATTCACTTCACTACAAGTTTATAAAAGTAAATCCGAAAAGTTCTTTTTTGCATAAGCCGAACATAAAATGCTTACAATTGAACGGTCACAGTGGGGTATCATTTCTCCGACCATGCCATACACGGTTACAACATTGAAGTCGAGTACACCTATCACGGTATGTGGTTGGTGCTACTACACTGTTTTCTGCGAGATCTATGGGGTCAAAGATTGCCCGTTTTACGCGAGTTTCCTCCCTTCAGCTGTACCTGACATCACTTCTCAATCGTTTATTCCAACTGTTCCATTAAATATTGAAAAATAATAATGTCCAAACAATTGTGTGATTCATCGGTCAACTATCAAATGATGCTATTGCACCATTCACATGGAATGATTTCATCGCCAAGCTTCTTATCATTCCCTCCTCTCCTCATCTCTTCTCTTATCAAGGCCTCTTCCCATCCTCGCAGGCACTTCGGTTGTACTCTCACGCCAGTTTTCTTCCCGAGCCCTCAATGGAAGTGTTGCGTGTTCTTGCATTTCTCCTTTTATAGTTTAATTCGTTCTCATTGCAATTAGTGTGGTAATAGCTAGCCGGCTTGTTCATCTTTTAATTAGAAGAGGCGCTTTCAGAGAACGTGATTTTTGACCAGATTTCTTCGAAGTTCTTTGTTCACTATATGTTTTTAGAAGTGACCCTACACGTCGCACATCATCTGCAAGCATTAAATCAAGATGAACTGCCATCAATGATCAAGTGAGTCTCTCAGAAAAAAATGCACAAATAGAATATAATTATTCAAATTAATTGCACAATCAGAAGTCAAGATATTTCGCCTGCATTGCTTCTGTTTGCAATGAAAATATGTCCCTCTGAAGGGAACCATGTTTGATTCGCGATGGAATTGAGTTAGCATGAACATTGCTAACCTTTCGACGCCAGGCAATATTCTTATAATGGGTCTTTTGCAGATCGAAAATCAAGATGGACACCATCACCGTCACCATCAATGTCCCTTCCGTAGAGGCCTAATTCCTCCGGCCGAGACCATCAGATGGAACCACTCTTCAAATTGCCAGCTATTTGACCCAGCCGACGCCATCGCTCGTGGAAAAGAGGTGAGCTAGAGGTGAAAAAGAGACTTATTTGGGACCAAAGTGGTTGTAACAGGACAAGGTTTGATTACACCTATTCCTATCCCTTATTATCTTCAGCTTCTTCGTTTCTGCTCTGCGTGTGAGGCCATGATCTACATCAGCGAAGATAAGCCTGATTGTGAGCCTACATGTACCAGATGCAGTGTCGTACCCTCGCCACCCGAACTCGATTATGTGATCGCTGTAGTCGTTTTCATAATTGCATTCGTTCTTTATGCGTGGAGTATCAAAGTAGCGAAAGTAGAATATATCGACCCAGTCGTCACCGCCTACCAATGCTACGACATATATCAAGCCTTTCAAACCATGAAACATCAGAAAGAGAGAGAGGTGAGGTAGGTCCCCCGCCCTCTCATCCCCGCTCCCTCCTCTCCAGGGTGCCTGTCGCTGCATCAAAGAGTCACCGGGATCCGAATTGTGGATTGGTTGCACTGGCCACACGATGCCCAAGATTTTCGATTATCTCAATATTGTCAACGTCACGTACGAAGTGCCCCGTCTCCAGATCGTGGACAGCCTCATCAATGTCATACCCGCGGGAATGTTCAAAAAGGTGCCCCTTCCCCTCCCTCCCTCCCCACTCTCTCCCTTCAGTTCCGCCCCCGTAATCTGATCCTCGAGAGTGTCGGTCTTGCAATCTTCCGTGAAAAGAGCCTTACTCCCTTGGCCGAGGTCCTCCGAAACCTCAGCCTTCGCCACAACATAATCAAGCACTTCGACACCGCCACAATGGCCGAGCTCAAGAATCTAGAGATCCTGGACGTTAGCTGTGAGTCGAGTAAACGTACCCGATATTAGGGCCTCTTGCAGACAACAAATTCTCCTCCCTCCACTCGAACTGGACCAGTGGCCTTTTCTCCCTCACGGAACTCTCCTTCGCTCACAACGACATCTCCGTCATCCACGAAGAAGCACTCAACCATCTCGTCAATCTACGATCACTCAACCTCTCAGGCAACAAGATCAAGGAGATTACTGAGTGACTGACCTTCTCACCTTCCATGTCCCCTCTCATTTCCAGTGCTTCCTTCAAAGGCCTCGTGAACATGGAGAGACTCGACCTCTCCAGCAACCAAATCTCCTCCATCGACTGGACTGCTTTCAACGAGATGCCCAATCTCAAGGAACTCAACCTCGGATCCAACCAGATACACTTCGTGGAAAATGAATTTGTTCGAAAACGTCTTCAAACACGTTTTTATGACCATGCGAACATTCCTTAGTCGATTTCACGATACTTCATTTTTGCACTTTTTGGACCATGATACGGGTATCATGGGTTGAAAAAAATCCATGAGGTCCCCCCTTTGGTGAAAATTGAGCAGAATTTTTGTGAAACGTTAGAAACTTTGAACATGTGGGATGGATGGGGTAGTCAATGAGGAAAATTATGCAATTTTGTTTTCCATTCTAAAAGGCCCCCCTTCGGATGTGACGTGATTTTAATGATCGAAATTACAGAAATAAGTGGCGCTTTCACGGCACTCGTTAGTATGAACAAAGTTGATTTAGAAAGCCCATTTTTACAAAACTTAGAGATGCTTCGGCAATGTTCAGCTTACTTCAATATGAAGTTCCCCGGGCACCTAATCCGCTTGTTATGCCTCTTGGAAGTGGGTGATCCGTCACTACGCATTTTTTCGATCAATCATCCCACAGTTTATCAACAAAGTAAAAAAACGAACAAAATGCGATTATAGGTAACTGGATACGCTCTTTATTTTAAAAATATTTTCAGCTTCTCAGAACGCATATTTCCCAAAATCGTCATAAGTGGGGTTCGAAAATCGCGATTTTGACAATTTTAAGGAAATCCAATTCGCATGAAAAATTTTTTACTATAGGTAATCGATGATGCTCTTTCATAATATGCAATAAAAGTTTGACCCCTCTGAAAGTTTTCCAGTCTTCTCGGCTTTTGAACATTTGGGATCTGCTAAAACGTACTTGCATTGTCGCTCCAAAATGCTTTTGTGCGTCATAACACGCCTAAAAATGATATCTTTCACCGAAAAAAAACAGAATCAAAAAATGTTGCTTCAATCGCTCTGGGCGT
>JACMIG010001430.1:9436-20488 GCA_014805385.1 Levipalatum texanum
ATCACCCCCCCCCCCCCCCCCCCCCCCCCCCCCCCCCCCCCCCCCCCCCCCCCCCCCCCCCCCCCCCCCCCCCCCCCCCCCCGCGAGAGGACGCAGAGACCGTCTCGTTTCTCTCCGTCTCGCTCCGCCCTATTGCCGCCTTTTACCCAGGGCGAGTCCATTGTGAGCTGTTTTCATTTGCCGCACGTCCCATCTATGTTGTGCAGAAAAATTTCTCACGTTGTCTCTAGTCCGATGATCTCGAATTAATGGAAAACTTGTTTCCAATTCTTTTCATTTATCATGTTAGCAACAACGGCATCTACTGCACTGCTTTTCTCCCGATAAGAGGGACTGGGGAGTTTCCAATGTTCTCAACGATCAGCTTCTGCTTACCGCCTTCAGTTCCTCCATCCTCTGCGAAGCTGCGAGCAGATCCGAGTGCAGTGCCTCCTTCTCCTCGCAAGCGGCCTGGGCCTTCTCGCATAGCTCGACAGCCTTGCTCTGCAATTACAGCTTGTAAGTCTACGTAGAGGTTGAAAATAAATAAATTGAATTAATGTGATTGCATCGAGCGGCTTGCAGACCTTATGTTGTTCAGAGGGGAAATGTATTATATGAATGTGACACTAAAAAGAAATTGATCTGTTAACTCAGGTCACATTGGGTCAGCATCCCAGTGACCCCGTGTATGAGATGAATGAAATGGAGTCAACAAGGAAAAGGGGGTGAGGCCCATGGACATCATCTACTGGAGGGCCCCCTTTCTGCGTGATACCTCAGCGGCTCCTAGTTGCCTGCGGAGCTCGAAGCAGCAGTTGAAGTCCATGGTAGCAGAAGAAGAGTAGAGAGCGGTCAGTCGAGTCCGCGAGGGGCGATTGATCGAGAGTGAAGGGGGCTATCTCTGGTGGGGTCAGGTCACAGCAATCGGGCGCGAGCGCACGAGAGGCAGACCCACAAGGGCCATAATCTGCTGCCTATCTGCGAACGGCCATTTGAACGCCCCACGCGAACTACATTCAAAAAGCCTATGCGACGGAAATTTGGACGGATTTGCACTACTGCGCTAACGCGTACTCTCTGATTTGAGATGCGAATTCGAAATGGAAAGATAAAAAAACGGGGGAGAAGATTGCAACAATTAAATGATTCCTGAAAGGAAGTGCATTCTGCAGAGATTTAATTTTGCGCTGATCTAACAATAAAATTGATATCTTCATTCCGGAGCTCACTATGTATGGCGGAGATGCGAGAAGTTTCGTGGTATCCTTGCCCCGTAGTCGGTCTTAACTGCTGCTGAATACATCGATGCGATAACAAACTTGGTTCTCAATGCGTTTCGAACTCGCCGGATCTAGATTCCATTCTCTATGGGAAGATCGTTTACTTCCACTTCCAGGTTTCGCTTCACAGAGGAGATACATGAGGGCATTTATTAGACGGCACAAGCCGAGTATTCCGGGATTCTGCTTTTGGATGACGGTATACGCATGTTTGAGAACGAGGGACTTAATTGTTAACAAGGATGGTTTATTCGACGGTGTATTGACATGATATCAGGGCAAATGTGATAAAAAGATGAATGAGTCGGGAAGAATATCATAACATGAATGCTAATAATACAACAGAACAACAAAATTCGAGGCTCTTATCCGAGAGGTTCTTGACTCTCCGCGTCTACTCGTAACGAATGATCACTCCATTACTTTCGATCTGAATGAGATATATGTTCATCTAGTGATAGATCCTCAAGATTTCAAAATCCTATACCATTTCGTAGTCGGCTTCTTCCTCGCTCTCCTCCTCTCCCAGTTCCTCCTCATAGTCAGCCTCGAACACTTTCACGTTTTCCTTTTTGATTTGGGCCTGCTGAGATATTAGGTTGATTTTTCTGCTTTTCTCCACTCCGTTGCTCTTGGAGAGCCCAAGCCATATGAAACAGTTTGTTGCTGGGAAACGCGCTAAACAATCTCTAACCTCCTTGAGCATCTTTATCTCAGTCAAGGCTTCGTTGAGGGCCTTGTGCGTTTTGATGACCTCGGTTGATTTCACCTTCATTTCCACACTGAGATCCTGAAACTATTAGTTTTTATTTATAGAAGCCAGTTTCGGGAACGAAAAAATGATAGCGAAACAATAAGCGATTCCATGACTCGCCTCGAGCTCGTTCTGAACACTTTCCAGGTCCGTAGTCAGGTTGACTTTGGTGGCTCGCAGAACGTCGATGGTCTTTCCGAGGCGCTGTATTTCTTCGTCCTTGCGCGCAGATTCGTACTTGAAGGTTTGAGCCACAAACTCGACCTCCTTGAGCTTCTGAAAAGTAACGGAGTTTACTTTGCATTTTTATACATCTATCTCTAGAACCGATGCGAACCTTCGTGAGATCCTCAGTTTGCTTGCTGTGCTCTTTGCGAACCTTTCCGAGTTCCTGAACGTGGTTGAAATAATCTGGAATCGCTTTGTCTGCGCACTTCGAACACTTCAGCGAAGCGCTGGTTCGATCCGGCGAGCATTGCTTTGAGCATGGTGACCTGCAGAGGGAAATATCAGTGTCGTCTTCTAGATTGATTATGTTCCCTCGACACCTTAAACTTGGGTAATTAAACCGGGTGACGTCATAGGTGTAACATACAAACAACGCGATTATTAAGGTATTGGATTACCTCATTCGATTTGTTCTCCGGACGAGAATGGAGCGATGCCGCTTTGAGGTCCTTTCGCAGCTGGTCGATCTGCTTGTTGAGCTCGATCTCCTTCATGGCGGCCTCCACGCCCTGAGCCTCAGCGGCTGCCTCGCAGTTGGACAGATTCTGAATGGAAAATAAATAAATAGCTGGAAACTAACAACTTCTATAGAACGACCCCAGTAAAGACCAAATAAATGTTTTTATCGCGGTGGTTGGCTTCCGAACTCCATTGTTTACCGTATCGCTCGCATGGGATTTTAGTGAAATTGCAAGAGTCAACTCCGTACCTTAGTGGCGAGGTAGAGTTGGTCGAGGAGTTCCGAGCAGCACTTAGACTCCATGATAGCAGAAGATTTGAGAGAGCAGTCTGTTGAGTCAGCGAGTGGCGATTGATGAGTGAATGATTAGCCCCGATGGGACAATGAACAGAAGAGAAAACGCGCGCGAGGACAAGTGGGGAAGAGGCAATGCCACGAGGTCATCTTCCTTCACCAGAATGGGCATTTGAATACCCGCGGAATCTCTAATACGAGATAGCGTATCTATAAGATACGGAGATGAGAACTTTTCTGGCTTCATACGAACTCAATTAAAACACGAACGAAATCTGATCATGCGATTCGGAGATGGGAGATGCCGACAGTGTGCTGTGCCTCTCTTCATTTCCTCGAGTCAGCGCGAGAGCAATGAAAATCAGCGGAGAGAGGTATTATTGTCGGCGGAATAAACGTTCCGGACTGTACGCTCATTGCCCTGCGATCTCTCTCCACTGTTCTCTCGTTTCTCTAACCGCCAGACAACGAGAGAACAGTGGAGAGAGATCGCAGGGCGATGAGCGTATTGTCCGGAACGTTTATTCCGTCGACAATATCAACATTCCAAGGGCGTCTGAATGAGAAGCTATACCTAAGCTGCGAAACTCTATGCACTTTTTCTTTCTCGCAGACTACTGCAGACACTTTTTCCAACGGATAGAGAATACATTCCGCGAGGAACGCCACATTACATTCCATTGAAACTTTGATAATAATAACTATTTTCTCTTTCCCTCGAAATTACCGACAAAACGCGTCGAATCTCTGTTTTCCAAATTCCCTGCGACTCCAATTCACCTGTTCTCAGTGCCACTGACGAAAAAAAGACAACTAACTGCGAGGAGCGTGAAACTATGTAGACTCCCATTGCATCTTTGATAGTGATCGGGTATCAAAGGAGAATCGACAATATTAATTAAGATTGGCAGTTTGCCAAGAAGTGGCTGCCAGACCTTCTTTAAATAACATCTTTAGTGCAGATAGAGGCGATGCCAGCAGATAGAGGCGATCACTGAAACTCCCATTTCTCAATTCCTTGCTACGCCGATTCACCTGATTGTCTGTGATTGCAATGGTAATAATAAAATTTGTTCCGCTTTCGAATTGAAAAAATTGGTCAACTCTCCTATTCGCGCTCCCATTTCACATGAATTCATCTGCTTCTCCGATTCGCCACTTCGAGTGAAGCCATCCATGGCATTAATATTGTCCGGTTTTAAAGGGATGCGGAGGCGTCGCGCGAACTACTGAACGCTAAACACCGAAATGATCTATCTTCTGCGCTTGAAGTTAGATCATTTCGCTGCTTAGCGCTGAGTAGTTCGCGCGTCGCCTCCGTATCACTTTAAAGGAGGGGTTTGGGGACCTTCGGTGTCGAAATTTGGCAGCTTGCCAACAGAACAAATTTACTAATTAATCACTGACAGATAACAGTCACATAACTCATAGTGCACAAGGTGAGAGATCTGAGGATTTGGCAAGCTGCCAATATTGTAGCAGGTGCGAAATTTGAATTTCGCGCCGTCCCTGTTTCTCAGGGGAAGCTTTATGAATGCTGTATCTAACCATAGAAACATCCAAATTCTTAGTGTCGTATACCATTCGATAGGGTTTTTCAAGCTCTACCACCAGAACACAGTCACTTATGAGACTCGGAAGGTCCCCGAACCCCTCCTTTAATACCGGACAATAACAAAGTTTCCAAGGCTGCCGACACAGACAACGAGAGAATTAAACTGCTTTATCAGCTTCGAAAGTTGTATTTATAGAATCCTCAAAAGAACACTGGCATCAACGAGATTCATTCAATCTTGTTACGGACCAACTGGACTCGCGTAATTATTGTCATAACA
The DNA here is from genome assembly GCA_014805385.1 of Levipalatum texanum. Lineage (NCBI taxonomy): Eukaryota > Metazoa > Nematoda > Chromadorea > Rhabditida > Diplogasteridae > Levipalatum > Levipalatum texanum. The sequence goes on from JACMIG010001430.1 coordinate 14,270, forward strand.
CACCTCATCCGTTATTTCACCCACTACAAACACGGAAATCCGCCTAGTTTTAATCATCGCTGCTAACGATCTGGACGATTCTAATATGCACCCACCGAGTAACACCAGATGGGTGGATCCATTTCAATGGATTTTAGGTCACCAGCTTCCTTACAATTGTCACAACCAATTCCCGATGAGAATTACACACCAGATAAAACGGCAATCCGCATAGTGCCATGCTCTTTAGAATAGCCCGAGTTGACAACGCCAGTGTATCTAGGACGCTTTTTCCGTTCCTGGGCGCACTTCAAGTGTTTACAGGAAGCACTCAATTACCAATCGGCGCGTTAACGGTACAGAGGAGCTTTCTCTTGCAGTCCGCGCCGAGCTCGATTGTCGAGCGTCTCGGGAGGATCTGGAGAGAAACAATACGTAAAGGAAAACCAGGAAGATTACTGTTTCATCCCAGTCAGATCATAACTGGTAATAGCGCTTTCTTCAATACTTTCTTAAGATCTTTTTAATACCCAATTTGATCATTTCAAGTGGCGGAGCCTCGTTGTCGCCAGTGTAGAAGATGCAGTCGATTACCAATCGGTGTGTTGACTGTCCTGGAGCGCTTTCTCTTGCAGTCCGCGTTTTGTCGAGCGTCTCGTGAGGATCTGGTGTGAAAGAGAATTCATAAAGGGAAAGAAGGATAACCGCCGTTTCACCCCAATTAGATCATAGCTATGAATTGCGCTTTCTTCAATACCATACATGTTCCACCGATTCACCTGCTTTCCAGAGTCGCCACTCCAAGTGGGTGCAGTCCTCCCAATGTCATTATGGCACTACATAAAGGTCATTTTGAGAGAAACTAGCTTTGAGAGAAACCTTTGCAAGCTCGAAAAGAATATTTGTTTTTGTTGAAAAAACCGTCCGCCTATCGACGAGATCCATCAAATCTCCTATTTCCTTCTTCCATTCCACAGTCATTCACCTGTTAACCCGAAAAAATCTCTCGTCTCTGGCAGACGGCGAGAAAAGTCGGTTTTCAATGGCGTTTAGGCGGAACGCGAAAGTATACTCGTTTGGTTCGCCGATAATAATTACTTGAACGATTTCAATACATAGAATAGCGCTGATATCCCAATTCAAAACCATCCTGAATTCCGATTCACCAATACGTGGTAAGAGAACGGCATACGAATAATGATTTACGTTACTTTTAGATTCATACCAAACATGGTGGATCCATGCTGGTCATGGGCTTTAAATTAGTCGCAATTTCACTACCACCGATTATACGACTGCATTTGGTTTATAAAATTTCCAACAACTTGAAACCTATTCGTCACACGCAAGCTATGGCTTTCCTATGAGATAGAGCCGTGGAACAAGTTGCTCAGAGCATTTTCGCCCGTTGGGTCCCAAAGTGAACAGAGTTACTCTCTGATTTTGCGGTGATTGTCCCTCTTTTCCTCATCTTCTCCTCTCCCTCCCCCTTCTTCCACGTTCTTCCTTATCCCCCTACCTTTCCTACTCTCCTTCCACCAACCTTTCTTCGCGTGCTCCGCGTAGGCGTCCGCCAACTCACGTGCCCATTCGACGCGCTCCGGCGGCGGAAGGAACGACGATTGGACGACGGGGACCTGGAACAAGGAGGATAAATGAATCGGAATTGGAGGACTACAAGAGGGTTACTGTAGTCTGCAAAAGAGGGTTACGATAGCACGGAATAATAGGAATACGGTAGCCGGATCGGGGATCTGGAAGAGAAGGGTGAATGGTCTGTTTGCAGCCCCCTTATTTCCCCCTCATAATCTCGAAGAAAATGTAAACTAACAATGCACTGCATAATCATGTCCGGCAGCAGCTCCGCGGAGTTCGCAACGAAACGCACCTGGAGCAGTATTGGGACAATGTGGTATCGAATCGCGAGAAGGGCGAAATTAGACTCCTCTTGCAAAATTGCTCGTGGTACTCATCATTGCGACCAACAGCGACAATATTCATGGACAACATCTCTTATTCTCACTCCCATTTCACACGGTTTCACCTGTTTATCCGAGTCGCCACTTCCAGTGAAACCATCCCTGAAACCATGGAACCACATTTGTATTTTTGATACAGAGAATCACGATGGCCCATCGACGAGATACACCGAATCTCCTAATTCTTTCTTTCATTCTACAATGATTCACCCGTTTACCCGATTCGCTAACATGACTGAAAACTTCTCAACGGCACAATGAACATACGTTCCAGCTGAGCCCGCGCAGAAAATAAGAGACGTTGTCCCAACGGAGGAAGGAAGAGACCATAATCGGCGAAGAACGTGCAATTATTTACCATAGAACCTCGATAATGGTATCAATATTATAACTGCTAGCAGAATGCATCGTCGAGATCTATTGAATCCCTTTATTCCCAATTACCTGCTACACCGATTCGCCTGTTCCCAACGCCCCGGAAGTCTGTGACGCCCTCCCATGCAATGATCTCGTGTGTGTGTGGTGTCTAATCAGCAGATCCCAAAATCCGATCGACAAGGTCCATCAAATCTCCTTTTTTTCCAATTTCTTTGCTACTCAGATTCACCTGCTTTCTTGCGTCAGATTCTTGTTTGTAATACCAACCGTAATTCTCACTTCATCGACAAAATCCATTGAATCAACCTATTCTCAATTCCCTGCATCTCCAATTCACCTGTTCCAAATGGCTCTAGCAAACATCATCGGCGTGAACTACTAGCGAAATTCCAAAGAAGTCTGCATGAGATTTTGCGCCAGCTTCGATCCTCTCAGCATTGTCCTTCTTTGTCTTTCTCTCAATCTCTCTCATACACATAATCAACGATAACCACTATTTTCAACGGATAGAGAAGGCAAACCGCGAGGAGTACATTAGATTCCATTGAAACGGTGTTGAAAATCCTAAAACAATTGTTCCCATTCAGTACCTAGCGAAAAATATTCGAAATTTTCGTTTTTCCGATTGCTTGAGACTCCGATTCACCTGCTCCCAATGCTCTTGTGTTACGAACATGAACTATCAGTGCAGGCTTATGGATCTCATTGACAGAGTCAATAGTCAATGAGGAATGGAAATTTGTTCTACAAACGACACTACGATGCACATATCGTCGAGATCCATTGAATCTCCCTTTTCTCAATTCCATGCATCTCCGATTTGCCTGTTCCGAATTTCACTATGCCACACGTCATCGCCGTGAACTTGTATCGGAATTATTAGAAGTCTGAAGAGTCGTTGCCCCATCTGCTCCATCTTTACTGTCTCTCTCTAACCAGCAACGTGGGGAAACTCGTAGTACGCCAAAGCAGGCAATGAGAGAGAATTAAACTGGATTCAAACAATCGAAAATATAGTTTAATCCGAGAAATTCCCCGTACTCCAATCGACGAGATTCCTTCTATCTTGTATTCTCCTTCTCATTCTACACCAATTCGCCTGCTTCCCAGAATCGCCAATTTGAGTGAATTCCTCCTCCAAATGGCTCGATTACAATAGTTCCACGACAGCCGGCGCAAACAACGAGAGCTGGTCGACATTTCCACTGGAGAAAGATCGAAATCGCCTATAATATAGTGGGGAAGGCCAAGGTCCCCGAGTGTCCAGGACTAGTGTTATCTAAAAAGTAACGCACATTGTCAGAGACACGTCGCCATTTTTAGTTGCACTACTATGAGGATTAGCCATCAAATCGAGCGACGAGATTCCTCGAATCTTCTATTTATCTATCTGCTTACACCTCGATTCACTTGTTTCCAGTTTCACTTCTAACGGGAAGCTATTTCCGCTTGAAAAATAGCTCAATGACAGTATTAATTGTCGAACAGAAAACGCTCTCGTATTGCCGAGATCCATTCAATCTTCTATTTCTTTTCTCATTCGACCGCGATTCACCAGTTTGCTGAACCAAACATGGAATCTCCATGTTCCCTAAAGTATTGTCGGCAGAATGAACGTTTCGGACAATACGCTCATTGCCCTACGATCTATCTCCACTGTTCTCTCGTTGACTGGCGGTAAGAGAAACGAGAGAACTGTGGAGGGAGATCATAGGGCGATGAGCATATTGTCGGGAATGTGCATTCCGCCGACAATCCAAACCACAAGAAGGAGGATTGAATTCTGTAGGTGAGCCAACGAGGGAGAGCTACATTATCAAAGCGTCATCCCTTATCACGGGCTTGACAGGTACAGACAACGAGAGGCACCGTTGTCAGCAATCCAAAACCGGCACTCCCCATGCTTCGAACAATTTCTGAACCGTCTAATATTTTTCCTTGCTGACAGACGGCGCTCGAAACAATAGACATTTGCAGCAAAGATAGAGAAGAATGCCCGCGAAATTAGATTCATCCACTTTATGCTTCTTGTACATCAACGAGTTCCGTTAAATCTCTTATTTCTTTCTTTCATTAAACAATGATTCACCTGTTTGCCCGATTCGCCAATATGAGTTCAAGTCCTCGCAATGGCACGATGAACATAACACCCACACAATAAATCGCGCAATGTTCAAATATTGCCCATGTAAAGAATGAGAGACATCGTATCCAAAGGAGTTAGGAAGAGGCAATGGTCGACGAAGCACTTACAGTAGTTATTCTCCGTTGAAACTTCGATAATGGTTTTCAAGCGCCCTATTGTTGGCGTTTCATCGACGAGAACAGTTGAATCTCCATATTCCAAAATGTCTGCATCTCCGATTCGCCTGTTCTCAATGTCCATGGCGACTGTTTCTTACAATTCGCCCCCTTATTCACAAAACTCTCATTGTCAGTTGTAGCCACGCAATACACCATCCTATCGACAAGAGCCACGGAAACTCTGTTTTTCCAATTCCCTGCTATAATATTTCGATTCACCTGCTTGCGCTGTCAGATTTAGTGAATGCCCTCGTAATTGGCCAATGCACCATCATCACTTTCCACTGACAAAGAGAACGATGCGCGAGGAACGCGATATTAGACTCCACTTGCAGCTTAGATAATCGTCACAATAGAACGACAAAAAATCAACAATATTCACTGCATCTTACTTTTCGCAATTCCTTGCAACAGGAATTCACCTGTTTGCCCGAGCCGATATGAGTGACGCCCTCCTGAACACCAAAGGAGGACGTCACTTATATCGGTCGGTCACTCACAACAATGATTCTATCGGCGATATGTATTTAATCTCCTATTTCTTTCTCTCATTCCACACCGATTCACCAGTTTCGCGGAATAAGACTCGCAGTAAATCATCGCTCGAAAAAGTCATGATATTATTTCAGAGCACCTCGTCTATTGATAAGTTTCATCGGACCTTCCATTCCCCCTCCCATTCTGCCTCGATCCAGCTTTACAAAGATCGAGTCCCAATCAAACTTCGGATGAGATTTCTACATCTCCCATCCCCCCTATTCTCCCTCGCTTCACATGCTTCGTCACATCTTCGACGAGCTCGCCTGTTTCGAACATCCCTCAGCACTCGATGTTATCGATGGTGGCGCTCTGTAATAAAAAAAGGAGTATTCTCGTCATCTGGAATCCTCCTTTGAGTCCCTCGTCTCTCGCTCCACTGTATGGACACAGGAAGCATGTGTATGAAGTGGATAAAGTATGTCCCTAATTACCGAATTTATCTTGTCCCCTCAACAATTCCCATCAACCAGAAAGCAAATTGGCGTTTTGATTTGAGCCAGAGTTAAAGAATCACTATCTCTATGGGTCAAACTGATTGTAGTTAGACGCTTTATTAGCTCGCTTCGCTGCAAATAAAATTGTCTTCAATTTAGGTTCGAACACATACGAACAGAATAAAAGCCAGGAAATCATTTCCAAGTAAAATGCAGAAAAAACCTAAATTCGCCGAGATTCTTCGCGAGGACACAGTACCCCTTTGAGGAAAGATTATGAGCTGGTACGCTCATACCTTTTTCGAGTTCCGAACGGACTGTGGTGCCGTTGTGGTTTTCTCTATAGAAATGATTTATTCAGAAGCACATTACTGTGGGGGTCACAATGAACGGCACAAAAGTTGGGCAGAAATGCGGAATTCTCATTCAGATACATTCTTGCTCGCCAAGAAACCTGATTGAAACGCACCGCGTAATAATCTCGGCGAATTTAGGTTTTTTTCTGAATTTTACTTGGAAATGATTTCCTGGCTTTTATTCTGTTGGTATGTGTTCGAACCTAAATTGAAGACAACTTTATTTGCAGCGAAGCGAGCTAATAAAGC
>JACMIG010001431.1:0-20485 GCA_014805385.1 Levipalatum texanum
CTTCGCGGTAAGCAGCGTAATGATCTATCTTCTGCCGCAGAAGATAGATCACTACGCTGCTTACCGCGAAGGTAGTTCGCGCGTCGCCTCCGCATCACTTTAATGACGGACAATATGTTTCGAGAGGATTTCAATTGGGCTCTATTCACTATTCCAACCAAAATCCTGATTGACATTCAGAGGAAGAAGCTAGAGATTGGAAGGATGTTGTACATGATGCGAAGTTTCAGACGCACACGTAACTTTGGATTTCGATAAAGTGGGCTTCCCAAGATACGCCTCGATTGCAAGTTCCGGATGCGACGTAATGAAAGCGAATAGGGAAGGAGGGGACAAAAACATGGAGAGGCTCTCGTGGAGACTCTCGTCGGGATGCGTTACCACGGCAATGTCGGAGGAGGCACCATAATAAGAAGAGAAAAGAAGCCTGGACAGCTCCAATCTTCTCATTGGGCGTGCAGAGACTCGCACGCAGATACATTTCGAGGATTCGCTCCTCGCTCTCTCTCGATGATTGCCGTTATTAGAGGCTTCGCACTTCCTTCTAACCAACTTCAGGACGAGGAGTAAGGGATCACAACTTATGAGTGACTCCGCTTCGCGACGTGTGCCAATTCGAACATTTAATGAGCCGTGAGACACTGCCACGGTCTCATACTCTACTAATTACTTTCGAAACACACCGGTTGCAATTAGCGCATTTTGCATTGCAGACGAATAGCTGAGTGTAATGCAACAATAACGTGAAAGAAATCGGGAGCATGTGACTACTGCTTCCATGCGATTTAATGGCTGGGCGAGATGAGACTGCGTTCAGAAACATCTGGTGAGGGGGGGGGGGTTGACTGGGGAGGAGTAGCAGAATGGGGAAGGAAGGAGTGGGAGGAAGGGGGAGGATGCGCCCCTTGGTACCTCATGGAGATTGGTGGCGCAGAGTCGGCAGCAAATGGGACGAGGCTAAGGCACGAACCCATACCCTCTCCCAGCAGATCAACCAGAATGGCTGAGTAAGAGGGGCCCCCTAAGCGGACGGGGCCCATGTCCCTTCTTCCCGAATGATCCCCCCTCCAACAAAGCAAGTGCCTATTAGGCATACTAAATGGATTACGTCCAATCGGCCCATTTCTTCGCCCTTCCGGGCGGGGAGTCTGTGTTCGGAAGCTGCAGGAAGAAAATTGACGAGAGGGGAGAGAGTGGGCGAATCTCTTTCTCTGCAGCTCAAACACGGGAATGGAAACAACGTCAGTGCGGGGAGGGGGATTGGCAAGGGCAGGGCTGGATAAGTGGCTTGAAGGACGAGGACGAGTCTCAGTTCCGGTGGTACGTGAGGCATCGCTGCCCGAGAGCGTAGAAACCGGGCGAGCACGCGCAGCTCCCCTGGACACAGTAAGCGTTCCGGGCACACTGGACAGAGTTCGTGCATGATGCTCCACTAGGAGACATCGCTGGCTGCCCTCCGTTCACCTGTAAGGAAGATATCTTTATTATAATAGTCTCACTCTTTTGGGAATGCTTATTGGCAGTAGTTTTAAGGAAAGTGTAGTTGGCACTACTGAATCTCTATTCGACACCCGGCACATTCAATATGAATTACTGAACGCACATGGTTGCTTGAACATGACTGTCAGAATGATACATTATGGGATGACTCATTGGCAGGAACGTACGGAAGTTACGAGCGATCCAGGCATAAAGAAAGTTTCACTGAGGTGTGAATTTTCAGCTTAAATGGGAATTTCAAAACATAGATCCCTTCGTCTGGTAAGACAAAATTTTTTGTGTCCCTCACACGACATTTCAATTACGGGTGAGGGGGTTCCTTTGTATTCAACCACTCACCATGACGTTAATGACGCGTATCTTCTTGACGCACCGTCCATTGTCGTAGGTGTATCCGGGTTGGCAGCAGCCTTGACCGACGCATCTGAGAGATTACAAATGTCCCGGAAACTACGAAGTGACACTCACGGCTGCAGTTGGAAAGCCGAAATCTGAGCCGATATCTGCGGCACCATCGGGATTGTGGGAGCGACGGGGAAGGTTGGATAAACAACTGTAAAAATTATTTGGGAAATACATTATCAATGGTGCCGAAATGTATCCTCTACGGAGCAAACCAGTCCCACATCGCAAAGATATTTTTCAATATTTTTGTGAATTTCACAGATACTTCGCATGTTGTGTCAATCAGATGGAGGGGGTGAGATTGCTGTTCGAGGAAACAGTACTAACTGACTTGCGAAAATGAAAAAAACATCAGGGAATCAGAAGCCCTTTCGCTCTCGACAAAAATCATATTTTGGCTTTGATTCTTGAATGAAATGAGGAATCGTACAGATCCCCATTTCTCTACTTCGTGCGTTCTCTCATAAAATTTTCCCTGCAACCGCAGCAAACATTCGCATTAGAAAAAGTCTCGTCACTTTCGCGACGAGGCGTGCGCTTCTCCCTTCACCGTTGAGTGATGTTTCAATGTTTCAAATGTGCACCGGGATTGCATTAGGATGAGAGCAATCGCTCACTGATTGCCTACCGGGAGGAAGAGTTGCATAGGTTGGCGGGATAAAGGTGAACGGAGGCGGAGTGGGAGGTGTCGTCGTTGACGGGGTAGTGGATGGAGTCGTGACTATAGGAGAACTTGAGGCAGTTGGAGTAGGAGGAGTAGGAGGTGCGGTAAGAGGCGGCGGAGTTGGAAGCACTCTGCACTCGCCGTTCACTGGTTCCTCTCCTGCACGGCACATGCATACTCCCTGAAATATATAGGTTCATTTTTCTGGTCGAGAACTGGGCAGCAGCAGAATTTTGTTAGTTGTTCAAGGTTTGTGCGCTTCTTTGAGTGTTCCCTACAATTTCCATCACTCTCCCGCATGTCATATCCCTGGCATCATCCGGATTTCGCATTCGTCAATAGATCGAGAAATGTCCATGTAGTCCTCCGACGGAAGAGGATACACTGACGACATTGACGATGAATAGTATCTACTGCATCTCACATCCCCCTCACATCCCATTCGTGGCGAAATGCGAAATTGGTAATGTGCACTACCCCCCTCCCGTCTACCTTCCTTCCAGTAATGTGTTATAGTAAATCGGTGAACGTGTAAAAGAGCAATCCGTATGAACGTAGTCCCCAAATGCATTAGCATGTCGGCCACACTTTCTCCATTAGATATGCTCTTTCTGTCTGGGCACTTCTGGAACCGTGGCGGGAGTTTTTCACCAATTACCAAGTCTGGAACTGTCTTGGATCTGCGTGATAAGTTCAATTGAGATTCCAAAACCCTCTCACCTCGATGCACCTCGATCCCCCGACGCACAGTGTGCCCGGGACGTAGCATCCCTCATACGGATACGAGATGTTGGGCTCATCTCGGAGTGGCCTACAATCCCCCTCGTTTATCTTCCCCCAGCCTTATATTAGACCGAAAGCACTGAAATATAGGACTACTCTTATTTCCGGATCCGCCCTCGTAAATCCGTCTAACCTTTGTGTTGTCGTGGCTGGCGTGGGAGTAGTCCTCGGGGACGAAGTCGAAGGAGTGGGTGGAGTTGTTATGGGAGGAAGGCTTGTAGTCGAAATGGTCGAGGGGACAGTAGAAGGAGTCGAAGACTGAGTTGAGAACGTGGTCGACGGAGTGGTGAACGTCGGTCTTTGACTTGAGGGGGTCGTTCGGATAGTAGATGGAGTGGACGGGCGCGTTCGGATGGTCTCCAGCACGCTAGTACTCGCTATAGGGAATGGAGTAGTCGGGACTTCTTCGGTCGTTATCTCCACATATGGAGTCGTAGTAGTTGTTATAAGGATTTCGATGGTGGTCGGTATCTCAGTAGTCGTAATGAGCTCAGTGGAAGTAGGGTACTCCGGCGTAGTGGTAGGCCCCGTACTAGTCGTTACTTCTACTGTAGTAGTCGTTGGCTCCTCCGTCGTCGTAGTTGTCGTCGAGGTGGTCGACGGAGTCGAGGGAGTGCTCGGAGATGTTCTGGGTGTACTGGAGGTAGAAGGAGTAGTAGGAGTAGTAGGTGTAGGAGTAGAATTTGGAGTGGTAGTTGTGGGAGAAGTAGTAGAAGGTGTTGATGGAGTTGTACTAGAATGAAATATCTTTATCGATGTTATTTGTCAAACCTTTGAGTTGTTGGCGTTTGAGTCGTTGTAGTAGGCGTTGGAGTTGAAATTGTAGATGGTGTAGTCGGGCTTGAACTCGGGGTTGTGGGTCTTTGAGTCGTCGGCTCCTCTGTCGTAATAAGCTAAAACCGTCTCATTCAGTTTTAAAGCGGATGCAGTTTACCGGTGTTGTCGGCTGTGTCGACGTGCCAGTATCGTCTCTGAAGGGAGGGAAGTTAATCGTAGTCGAGGAAGGAGTCGTCCTCGTCGGCGTAATGGGGAATAAGAAGGTGGTAGATGGGGTGGAGGTGGGGAACGTAGTTCCAGTAGGTGTGTAAGGAGTGGACGGAGTCGTTATCGGAGAAGTTCCGGGGGTGATGGGAGGGAAGGTCTCCGGCGGAGGGGTGACGGTGGTTGGGGTCAAATATCCAACCGTCGAAGTCGGTGGTCGAGGGAAGCAAAGCGGAAGGCAAGAAGGGAATTGAGGAGCGTTGACGAGTGCCTCCATGACGTACGTCACACTCCCGACCTTGACTCTGGCCGGAGGTGCCTGCAAAAATATCTGGACATTCATTATTCCCGGTGGCATGTTCCCTTTCCATCCACCCTCGCGCCCTTTCGAGGGCGATGGCTTTCACGCTAATAGACACCCAGACACAAAGGGAGCATTGTTCAGAGGCCGTGTGCCAGAAGATTTCGTTCCGGAGACAGATGGGATTGGGAGGCAATCTGGCTCGATGCACGCAGTTTGTGTGTAGTTCTACCCTACTCGACTGCTTTACCGTACCTGCGGGGGATCTGCCTGTGGTGGATAAACAGCTACACTTCCCGGTGCGGTAGGAGGTCTCACCGGAAGCATAACACCTGAAATGCAAGGCATGTTGTATCTCCTAATCAGATGCCCAGTGGTTCTTTGATATACAGTGGGAGGCCGAAACTCGATTATGAATCGAGCGTGAGAGGCGAAAGAGCAAACACATTCAATAGGGAGGGCGCTCTCACGGTTGGAACTCACCCGGGAAAGTCTGCACGCCGACTGACGGAGCCATGGGAAGACTGCAAAATCGCCCCCTTTCACCCCGAATCATCGAAACCGAAAACTGACGAGGGCTGAAGCTGCGTGGCCGAGTAGGTATTTGGAGGAGCTGCCATCGGGATTATGACTTGGGATGAGGGTGCGGGTGGCAGAGGGCCGTTGACCATCGTGAGTGGTCCGCCGCCCACGCTTGTGGCCGGTCCCACCGGACCACCCACGAAGGCGGAGGCGTCAGAGACAATCTTGGGTGGTCCGACGACGCATTGCGAGGCGTAGTAGGAGTAAGGTGGCATGCACCGGCAGCGACCGGCCACACAGGATGCATGGGGCATACATGCGGTTTGAGCAGCGCAAGGAATCGGGGAGAGCACTTGAAATAAATTTGGAGATGAAACAATATGACAAACTTTGTCCAGGTTGCAGGAGCGGAAACTCGGAGGTTGCAGCCGGCAAAAAGAAGTTGGAAAGAATTAGGAGAACGAATAATCGGTAGTCGGCTTCCATGTCAACGTGCCCTCGAGTGATCCGGATGCGGTGGCCCTTATAAGGTGTCTCCATTCCCTTCTCGTGTCCGGTTCACGCCGAGTTGCTTACGCCCCGATGGCGGCCTTCCGTGTATGCACGTCGATTCGAGGGAGAGTTTTTGCAATCTGCCTCCAGGTGATCTCCAGACACACCACCCAGAACATTTGAGCGTTTGACCCAGAAAGTAAGAAGCGAGGCTCCGCTGTGGCCTTACCACTTCCTGATTCATGCCAAGTAGCAATGAAGACTATTAGAAACAATGAAATCCACGGTTTATCCTCTTCACGAAAGATCCATATTCTAAGGGTTTGAATGAGTTTTATTGGCGGAAAAAAACGGTCCGGAGCATACGTACATATCCCTACGCAGTATCAGCAAATCGAGATTTGGATACGTGCGTTCTTCCACACGACATGCAGTGTATTTTGTAGACGGCGATGTGCGTTTTCCTCCGGAACGTTTTTCCCGCCGACAGCAGCAATGAATACTTGCATGCTCATCACTGTCTGTCGTCAACTAGCGATTCAAGAGTGTACATATGGTATGAATGGAACATATTTACACATGGCGGCGGTTTATCCGGAGGGGTGGGAAGAAGGGGAAGGGGGAGGCTCATTGGGGCTCGCCGTAGTAGTAGGTGCGAACGGGGAAGCGACTCCTGTAGAAGGCGTCCATCGACTTGGCCGCCAGCGTCGGGTCGAAGAACTCGTTGTTGCGGCTGCAAGAGCATTTATCCTTTGTTGTATGTAGATTTCCCGCACGTTATTATGCCCTCTTGCAATCCAGAATACAGTAAACGTCAGTTTGTACTGCAGCTTCCATACGACAGAGAGAAGATAGGGCAAGGCACTTGACCATATTGTGCAGGATTTCTAGCCATTTCGTTTGTATTGGATGCAGGAAAACACCCTGTCAGATTAGAGAGTTGTATTTGAGGATTCGGAAATGATCGGGAAGTGAAGATTGTCATTAGTTCAATGTCAGATGTAAAATCTCGAATGACTCACCTATGGAGGTACCAGAGGACGGTCTTGCCCGTGTTGGCCTTCTTGGTCATGGGGAGGGCGGTCGTCGACGAAATGAGAGCCACCACGATGAGCAGTGCCACGAGTCTCATGACTGAAGGAGAGAGGAGAGGACTCGGTCGAGGTCTCCGTCCAGAAGTGAAGGAAGGACGCCGCCCCCTCCGGGATCTCTGGGAGTCCTGATGGGAGGAGTCCCGGAGGCCCCGCCCTTCTCTCCCATCTCTTTCTCATCCGAAATCTGTGCTGCCAGACGACCACCGGAACGTCACTTACTATTCGTACTCTTATTGTCGGAGTGAAACTCAGCGATGCGAAGGAAACATTGCCCGTATAGAAATCACAATGAGTCATTTCCTTAGTTAACAGATATGCTTCATTTCATGCCATACTGATGATGCGTAAGCAGGCAGAGTAGTGTAATACATTCAAGATGCTCTGAAGTGATGCTGAAGCACTCGAGATCACTTCAAAGCTCCAGTTCCTAGCGCGGCGTGTGTTTCTTCGCAATAGGATGCTGCAGTGTTCGTGCAATAAGAAGCTTCCCAGAAACAAAAAGTTCCTTAATAACGGAGGCGTAATGGATAATAACATTATATCGAATGAAAGCATGACTTCTGTGACGCAGTCCATGGAAGAACGCAATAATACAGTAGCAGCATACATCACGGGGCACATCCCTGACACTCCGTTCACACATTCCGGATAGTGATCTATCTCCTTGAAACACTACAAGTGCCTCAAGGTGTCCAAAACGAGGGAGCGCGTCAAAAGGCGCGCGAAGAGGAGGAGAGAAACTTTGGAATGGGGAGGGAGCGCGAGGAGGGCGGAGGGTCACTGGGCACATGCATCGCCTCCCTCTTCATCATTCCCTCGCACCGCTGGCGTAACTGCTGTCGTCCCAATTTGTCCCCATGATCTCTCTGGCAATACTTGCCCTTCTCCTTACCCCGTGCTATGCCAAACCAAATATTTTGCTGATATTCGCTGATGATCTCGGTTACAATGATCTCGACTGGAAGGACAAAAGGTGAGGGCGGATTGGAGACCTTAAAAAGATAACATCATAGGTTACATACTCCGTTCCTTCGATCTCTCGCCTTCAACAAGCATACAGTGCAGCTCGACAATTCCTACGTCAATCAGCTTTGCACACCGTTGGCTTTCCCAGAACCGATTGTCGGAATTATCATCTTTCCAGCACGCGGTCCGCCCTGATGACGGGCTATTATCCTTTTCGGGTCGGGACACAGGTAAGTCCGATCGATGTCGCAACTGAACATCTCATGAGATAATGAGGATAACGAGCTCGCACTCATTTGCCCTTACGGGGTGGATAATGCGACCTTGCAGAGCGGCGTTTTTCTTCACATGGAGCCGACAGGCGTACCCGTCGTCTTTCCGTTCGTCTCAGACAACCTTCGAGCCATCGGATATAAGACGTATCTGATAGGTTTGTATGCATATTACTACCGTTTGCTTCTTGCCTATCTATTTTACTTGTAAACCAGGCACTGCATCAATTTCATTATGTCGTACTAATGATTGTTTCCAAGCCGATCAACTTCATGCCGTCATTTTTCCTTTCCAGGAAAGTGGCACCTCGGCTACTGCAACAAGCGCTTCTTGCCTACCGAGCGAGGCTTCGACTATTTCTACGGCTATTATGGCCCGCAGACGGGATACTTCAATCACAGTGCAGGTGGGGGGCAGGGCGAAGACGAGTTGATCACTGAACATCGTAAAAAGTCACGAAGGGCTGCTTGTCAGCGATCAAACAAGCGCTCGCAGATCTTTCTTTTAAAAAATCATATTCTTATTCATCGTAAAATGCTGACATTCTTGTCCGTCCGGTGCGCGATAAGGGGAAACGATGAAGAATTTGAGGGGCTTCTTAATGTCTCAGTGTTTCTAGACCAAATGCACCGCGAAACGGGCCACATGGTACGCGGGCTGGATCTCTTTGAAGAAAAGTCGCCGGGCCGTAGCATCCCCGACTTCTCCAGAGGAGGCGTCTATTCCACGGTAATATCGTTCCACCCCATTCCATCTTCATTCACTCCCAGGATCTGTTCTCCGGAAAGGCCATCGAAACACTGATGCGCCACGACAAATCCAAGCCATTCTTCATGTTCCTCTCTTTCCAGTCGGTCCACCCGCCATTACAGGTGTGAACCGATTGAGATGCAAAGTGGAAACCCATTGGGCAGGTTCCCAAGTCGTACGAGTCTCGCTGCCTCGCATTCAAACCGAACTCGCTGCGGCGAGTTTACTGCGGTAAGGCGTTTTGAAACCTTGTAGTGAAAGTGCCGCAAGAGAGCTGCGTGCATTGTGCTTTCTCCCTCGCGGAGGAAGTGAGTGTGGCAAATTGGCAAGTGCGACGATCACTGGCCATAAGTGCGGCGATAAACGGGACTGGAACGATGCGTGAGTGGATTGGAGGGACAATTCACGTCGAAGGCGCACTATTGATCTCATAGCGATTTGTTTAACTGTGAAAATGGCAAGGGTAGAATGTACGGAGATCGTGGGTTGTCTCTCTACTCCTGCTTCTCTTTCACCGCATTCCATCAAGACCAGTTACTTCGATATTTTCATTCCTGAATTGGTGGTCACAGGCGGAACCAAACCCGTGACGAACGATCTGTGGTCATCGCCATATGTAGTACTATGCCGCATCATTCCAGGGATGCTCGCCGCCATGGACGTTGCAGTGGAGCGCGTGGTCAAGGTGCTGAAGGCGCGCGGATTGTACGACAACACCATTATCATCTTCTCATCTGATGTGAGAACCGTATGCGTTCTCCACCCGCTTGCTGTGAACGGTTCGCTCAATGCCATTCGCCTGGCAGTTTTTCTTTCCGGGGGCGCGCCCCTGAACTCGCTACCAACTCAGTGGACACTCCAATAACACACAAACAGCAAAAGCTGTATAATTTTAGAATGGTGGAGGCGTCGAGTTCGGAGCGAGCAACGCCCCATTGAGAGGGGAGAAGGACACCCTGTGGGAGGGTGGCACGAGGACCAACACCTTATTCCACTCTCCGAGATACATCAAGGAGTTCGCTGTGCGCAAAGAGTGAGCAAACATATTGATCCAGAGAGTGCTCCAAGTAATGAATCGAAGCCTCGATTCACAGAAGATCCGGAAATTAGTCATGCTACATGTGATCAAGGATTTGTTCTCCGTTACTTCTCGGTATCGTGAGAATGTAATATCGAGAGATTTTCCCCCATTACTGTAATCCTTAATCCTTGAGGATGTTCCACGTCGTCGACTACCACGCGACTCTCCTCGGAATCGGAGGAATGGACATCGATGCTTACGGTTAGACACTCTTCCTGATCCCCTGAGATAAAGTCTGGCATCTCAGGTGACGGCATCAACCAGTGGCAATATCTCTCGACTGGGATCCCCAAACTGCGACGTTGCCAGTTCATCTACAACATTGATGAGCATGGATCGGCGATAAGGTGAGTAGGCTCGAGTGAAATAGCAAAGAATTGAATTCGAGGGACGGCGACTACAAGCTCATCTTCGGCAATGCTGACAAGAAGTCGACCGAACACTCGGGGAAGTTTCGTCTCTATCGAGTGACAGGTATTTAAATCATTTTTTAGAAATGCAGCGCTTGACGTACAATCTCTGATGAAAACTGCAGTTTTGCACAAAATTATTTCAATCAATTTAGTTGATCCCTCGGAATCTCACGACATCGCTAAGGAGAACCCACGCATCGTTGCGAAGATGAAGGCCAAGCTGCTATCCCTCGCCAACTTTAGCCGAAAGAACGTCCGCGCTCCTTTGAGTATGTACGGAAGTCCAGAGCGATTCAACGGTACCTATTCCAGTTATTGGTGTACTATTTGAATCTTACCATTGTCTCGTACTCCACCTCAAAATCAGGTCCAATACCGGTCGAGTCATCGTGAACATTATCTCATACTTTATCGGTAAAATTTGTAATTGTGAAAGAAGCTTAAAAGATTTACCATCGTCAGAAATAAAAGAAGAGATCTGATTTTATCGGGAAGAAGGTTGCGAAATGCGCCCATATTCAGAAAGACGTTCGACAGAATCGCAAGATCACTGGGTGAATGAATATTGCACACACCGGAGAACAAAGGGAAACCTTTGGTACATCGGTTTGGAGATACAGTTATGGCACACTCACACGAGTTTGAGATCAACGACAGTGGAATTATGAAGCTATCAACAGAAGCGAAGAAGCACAATCATGCCTAGGGAGCAAGGCAGCGCCACAAAATAATTACATCAAAATATTCATATTCACCCAGGACGGTTTTGTATTTTCTAGAACGCGTTGAGAGTCGGCATATGAAGAGAAGTCGGCGACCCGAGATCGACATCGCCTGAAGATATTTCATTTTTTAACCGAAATCAGCGTAAATTGATATTTATTCCACCGAAAAAAGAAAGAAAATACGAACTAGAAGTCTCGAACTCCTGTGAATGGCATCGCTGAATGGACTGCATCTTGGTCAGGCTGCCACGTTGCTTTCTGCCTCGCATCACGAACGTCGACCCCATGCCCGTTCCGTCGTCAGAGTATCTGTAGGAAATCCAAGAATAATTAACTGCTATTTCATCTGAATGGCCGTTGTAAAAATTCACTTGCATAAAAATGAAGCGTACTTTGCTCCGCCCTTGACCACGTTTCATTTTGATTTGTTTTGATTAAACTGCTGATTGATTTGTATTGCTCTGATTAATGCCATGACCTTAAACACGGAATAGTTCAGGTATTGAATGCGACAGCATACTTCGAGGAGTGTGGTGTGGAGATATTGGGCAGCAGTTCTGTGTTCCACGAGACTGTGGAATGAATATTCTTGAGCGGGATGAGGTGATAGTGGAACTGATTCTTGACGATCCGATACTCCTGCTCCATCTTCTGACGCTCGTTTTCTGCAATATGAAAATTGATTAACGTCATTACAATCAGTCAGAATGGTACAACTTCTGTGCGACTTCTTCGACTGCTGACACTCAAAGCGTTAGACGCACTTACAACCGCCATAATATTTTGTTATGCATTCATGTTGGAACTTTAGGAACGTCACACCCTCTAGACGCGAACGTGCACCTTGAAATGGCGGTAATTGCCGCAAGAATCCCAGCGCTCTCGTCCTTTTACATCCCTGTTAATTTCCGGTACTTTGTCGTCGGGAGGGAGAGAAATGGCCTATACACTCATTCGTTTTACGTTTATTCCGCAATTACTGAGTTGGGCTGCACCGATTTTGCAGAGAACGAGCGCTCCAACTAGGCTATTTCCTTGAAACGGCCTTCGATTTCACTAATTGTGGGGGGAGACGGTCGAGATGGGTCAGTGGCGCTCTCAACTTTCACGTTTGATCAGCGAACAGATAAATCAGAGGGGAGAGAGAGTGAGCCATCAAGCCTCATTAGTGATCGAGCGATGATACCCCCGTATATTTCTCTCGACTCCACTCTCGGCCGGAAAGGGGGGAGAGAAGAAAAATCAGGAGCGGTGCTGATTAATTGGATGCGACGTCGATCACGGGGACGGTGGGCCATTTCCGCTGTGTGCACGGAGAGGGGGAAGAGGGGGAGGGGGAGGAGGAGGGGTCGCCACCCCCCTTTGAATTCGTACCGCCGAGGAGCGTAGCCACCTCGTCCCCCCGCCTCATTTGATTGCTACCGAGGGGTCACTGATCCACCCGCCTGTCCGCAACCATTTCGCTGCAGGACGAGATACTCGACAGGATGTACCGGGTCAGTCCATTGCTCTTCCGTCCCAACTATCAAAGGAAACAATGCATTGCCGAGAGCGTACGACCAACGTTGACTGAGATTAGTAGCACCTTGGTTCTCCGCAATACACTTTACTAAATAAATATATAAAAAATAAATAACCGTCAACGTGTCCCTCGATGAGTTTCTCCGCGAGCGTCTCGTACTTCTGGAGCTTGGCCATGGAGTTGTCGGTCTTCTTCATGATGAGGTCATGGATGGCGAGGTCGTTGGTCACGGAGATCTCTGTAGAAACTTGTTTACCCTCGAATCCCTCTACTCAATCGAGGTTCCAAAGTGTCTCTTGCAAACAAATACAGATAATCCCCGATATAACGGTTCACATGGAAATGTTGTTTGGGCAGCTCCAAAGCCGTTAAATCTTTGAATCTTTGTGAAACAATCTCTCTATTGTGAAAAGGCGAGAACATCGCGTATTTCGAAAGAGATCACAGTTGAACCGGAACTGTAATGTTAGTAATAGAAATAGTACTCACTTTCCGCTTCGATTTCCGCCATGCGGACGATGAGATCGACCAGTTCATTCTGTTCTCGAGACGCTGCCTGTGCACGGAGCCGAGTCTCCAACGCCTGCGAAAGAGAATAGTTTCACCTCGAATTGAACCCAACCCTCTGAAGGTCGTCGTTCTTCCGAATACTCTTCTCCGTCTTCCGCCGAGTTTCCATCAGCGCTGTTCCTCGCTCGTCATGAAAATAACAAGATTTTATTATTTTTAGGAGTATTACATATTCCATTAATCGAGAATAGCTACTATTACTTTTACAATATAATACACACATTTTATAAAAAGCTAACAATACTGATTTGACCTCGACTCAAGGTAAACAGAAGAGTCATCAGTTCGACATTGACGTCAGTCGTTTAGATGATTATAATGGGAAGAGATAAACATAAACGAATTCATCAACGCCGTTCCTACTTTCCCCAGTTACTTCCGAACGAATTGCCAGTTCTTCAATTTCCAATATGATTCGCCGTTTGAGCCAACAACTCATGGAGAAAATCTTCAAGGTAAATATTTCATTTCCCCTATACAGCAGAGCCACTGGAAGAAGAATTCTGATTTCTTCCAGCTACTCAATTACTCCAACAATTAACAGAGTAGTTCTGAAAATAATGTTCTCAATTTCAACTTGAGAGATTTTGGACTATTCTCAGCAACACAATTAGTCTTCTCCATAATTTTAATAAGAGAGTTTCCATAATTAAAATAATAATCCTACGAGGCTGGCGACGTCGGCTTTGAGCCGCTCGATGCTTTCGGCCGTCTTTTCTCCGATGTTATTCTGCCGTTCCCACGCCGCCAGAATGGCCATTTTGGACGTCCGATTCATGCTGACTTCGTACGATTCTTCGTTGGCCCGCATGAGCTTTTCGCTGCAAAGCTCGGCCTAGTTCTTCGTCGAATTTGTCTCGCTTGTAATTGGAGAGGGGGGATAGCACTCGAATGAGTGCGAGTGTGGAACGGAAGTATCGGTAAGATGAAAGAGAGGCAACGGGTTCGTTTCCTCTCCCCCCGTATCCACTTAATCAAGCCGACACCACACTGATCTAGGGTGCAAGATGGCTTCCGGAAGTAATTCTGCTGGTTAATGAGGTTTGTTTAGGCAACATTGTGCTGTCGTTAAATGGGCCATACCAACTGCATAGTTTACTTCACTACGAATAATGGGGGGTGTTCAAAGTTACCGTAGTCTCTTCTGCTTGGAAGTGAGGCCCATGTACTGTTCCTTGAGCTGAGAGAAGAGGGAGACACCACCGGGCGTTGATCGAGCTCCTTCCTGAAATTGATGGGGGTCCTTAATGTCCCATGCCGTAGAATACAGGGTATGCGCTTTTGAATGTCTAGAATACATGCAATGGATCCCTTGGAGGCTCCCAGGTAAAAAGACGGGACCGGATCGAGAGAGTCTAGGAAGCTAGTGTGTATCCTTATGCATTCCTCCTGGAGCGGGAAATGATTCAAGGGTGGCGTGATTCATGTGAAGGAGAGAATCGAAGGGGGGAGGGGAATGGTGTTGGGGGCGTCGTAGAAACGTAATGCTCTCGCCTTTTTGGCAGCAGCCCCATTGACAGTAGTCGATCCGTTCCATCGCACGCGTTCGAGCGCCTTGTCCGGGACTGAAAACGTGTCTAATGTTTCAATCAGGATTGTTTTTCTGTCTAGTCTTTCCCAATAGGCTATTGACAATTGAGGTAATAGATCACTGTCTCAGTTACGTTATCGTCATTTGCCGAGTGTGTTCATTTTGATCACTGGTGTCATATCTCTGCATTCCTGGCGATCCTCCTTCCCTCTCTTCCCTCCATCCATCAGACCACGCAGAACACGTCGCCCCGCCGTCTCCTGGCCTCGTTTTTGTTGCCCCTTACACTCACGAATCCTCTCCTATCTCCTCTTTCTCTCGATGATTACACTGAACTTTCTCCCCTTGTTTGCTAGTTGTAATGATCGGGGGGTGAATCGATTCTGGGTGTGACTGACGATTGTTGGTGGAGACGGCATGGGAGATGATGGATCGGCGGTCGGCGTCCCTCCGCATCTTCTCCACTGCCTCGTTGTATCCCGCGTCGGCGGAGGAGGGCCGGTTCCGGATCGGCTGCAATCATAAATTATACTTTTGCTTGAATTGTATGTTGAATCTGTGACAGTTCTCTTGAGCCCCTGCTCTCTCGTCCAAACAGTTCCTTCTCTGTCAAAAACTGCTTCTAATGTGCAGTGAACCGATTTCGCTCCGTCTTCTCGGCTTATTCATTAGAGCTTCGAATTGAATCACTAAGATTTCATTTGGACCCTAGAATTAATTAATCATTATTTATTTGAACTCCATATTCTTCCCCCCGTGACGTCACGCCGCTCTCTCGTCCAACTCGAACAATCGAACCCGCGCGCCCTCCGAAATTGCAATAACAATGCGCGCCGCTTTCCATCTCGAGAGTGAGGCACACTATTTGTCTTGCAATCGAAAGCGATTCATTTCCCCCACCACGAAATTGAAACGGCGACAACGTGAAGGTGACTTTCTCTCATCTCTTTCCCGTTTTCCTCCGAGTCCATGGATCGGTTCCCTTGATACGTGTTTTCCAAACTTGCCGATATTCATTCAAGAAAAGGGGTGGTCAAGCTGACGGGCGGACTATGTAACGTATGATGACAACGTGACCCATCTCTTCCTCTCCTCCTCCGATTGCTCGGGAGTCCATGGATCGGGGGGCTGATACGTGGCTTGTCTGCACAGCTGTTGCAATTCATTGCAGCGCATCACTGGATGGTCAAGCATCATCCCGTTTGCTCTGCTGCCTGGTGTAAACGGATGGAAACGTATAAAGTCGTCGTCGTCTCTCTTCTTCCTCGTATTCTCTCGCCTCGAGGGGAGGATCATTTAGCAGGGGGCTCCGTCGCATGAGGCGTCAATTGTAACAACGGCCGGCCCGGCAGTCAGTCCCGAGATTACACTGCCCTTTCAACCCCCCGTCGCTCTCCCTCGTCATGCCAGGATCTGAGAAGGTTCCCGGACTAACCCTCGTCGTGATATTCTTGGCGCGACTGGCGTAGACGAGCGTGTTGTAGGTCTCCTCATAGTGGCCACTCGCTGCCGTCACGTGCGCAATCATGCATGTCTTGGCGTTACCTGGACGGGTCACCGTAACCCTCGTCCCGTTCCCTCTGGATACCTCCAAGGGAGTCCTTGAGCAGCCGCGTCAACTTGCTGTCGCGGTAGTTGACGTATCGCGTCTTGTTCCCTTAATTGGCTTCGTTGTCGTTGATAAGTTGGGAGGGGATTGGGCATGATTGGCTTCGTCAAAGACTATGGATTCTCTCTGCCTTTCTCCTTCCATTCCGTTTCCCTCTCGCCATTTTGATTGTGATATGGGGGGTGAGTTATTGAATCCGCCGCAATCTAAAGTGCTGCCCGCGGGCACTCGAAGTAAAGGGGGAAGAACTCGGGATGAGAACAGCCCCCTCGGGGGGCGGATAATGGAATCTCAGAGGCGCGCCCCTTCCTTTCGGGTGGGGAGAAACCCATCTCATTCATATCTCCTCCCGTCTCCCTTCTCACCACGCAAGTGCCCACAATCAGGGCCTCCTTTCAATGGGCGGAGGCCATCTTCCGAGAGAATTCCTTTCCCGTCCCCCCGCGAAACGTTCCCCCATCCCCTCCTTCGAATTCGAGAAGGCCATAAGGACGGGGTGAGGGGAGGCCCCGTTTTATGGGTTGCCGAGGTTCCTCCGTCGGGAGGGAGCGAAACGTCTTCTCGACGTCATTTTCGGTCCCCGAGACGTTTCGCGGCGTGCCACCTCCCCCTTCGCTATGGAATATAAGGAAGAGGAGGAGGGATCCTCATCCTCATTTTTCTATGTGATTTGTGGTCTGTCCTGGGGCATAGGAAGTTCTTGATCATACCTGAACTGAGCGAGTTTATGACGTTTCCCAGCGCTAGTAGTGATCGGTTGATGGCCGCGCCCTCCTTCAGGCGCTGGCCCTTGTTCTGAAAATATGTCAGTCAAACTCGCTTCATTCTTCGGAACTTACATTGGTGTTGGAGGCTCTTTCTGAACCCGCAAGATCGATTAGAAATAGCTTGCCGTGCTGCCGATTGTTGCGCATTAGGGATACCTACAAATGCAATTTTGTTTTTGGTCTTCCTGATCTCCTGCCTGCAATAGTGCGTGGCTTCTCGAAGATGTTTTGTTGGCTTCCGTTGCTTCTTGCGTCCGCCGAAGATTGCCTTCTTGTAGGATTTGCATGATCTGTAATGAAAATGGCTTTGGAATCGCCCATAAAGAAGCATTATCGGCTTCGCACACATTTAAGCGCGTTTTTCTCTCTTTCTTCGCTTCTTACCCTGTTGATATTCGGTGCCTGGACGGACGACAGTCCGGGTACTCGAACGTTTCCCTTGTCATCTTCCATCAGCTCCAGGATGCCCGCCGTAGGATTCAACAGGTCCCGGATGACCTCGTTGTAGACCTCCTGAATTACACATCCGATGCAGAATTCACTCTGTTTCACCGTTGAAAATACTTCTATTTCTGGCTACTACGACTGGGAGGCTGTAGTCCACATCTTCAATTCCCCCGAACCTCGTCTACCCTACCAGATAGCTCAATAACACGGTGTAGTCGTCGTCGATCTTGTCGTAGAGCGACTTGGTCAATAGACTCATCAGTCCCGGATTCTCCTTCGTGCCGATCATCGTGTATGTTTTGCCGGACCCTGCAAGGAAATTTAATATTAATTTTCCTTGCGGAGCGCCGAAATCTATTTAGGAATGGGCCCGCGACCTCCGAGCGAAAACATCGGGACTAAAAACAGTGGTCATGCCGTGTTTTGATGCAAGGGGTTAGAAATAGGGCTGCTTTCTCTGTGGATGTGTCCCTCTTTGGTCTCCCCGGGAAGCCCCCCGTGAGTCAGTAGTCAGGATGTTTTGACCGGGCAACAGGGCAGGACTTCGAACTATCAGGGCTCTTTCATAGACTGGGTGCTAAGGGGAGAACTGTGGTTTCATAGAAATGAGCAAAACAAAAAGATCAGTTCCAAGGGAAAATTGTAATCAATCAACAAAGTGCGCTTTTGTTCTGTAGAGGGGACTGACCGGTAGCCCCATAGGCGAATATGGTGGCATTGTATCCCTGGACGACGGACTCAACAAGGGGCGCCGTTGTTGCTTCGTGCACGTCAATCTGTAACGAACAACACACTCAGAGTGCCCCCACGTCCACAATATTTGTCCGGTTCTGTCCCATTGAACTCACGCTGGTGTAGACTGAACACAATGACATTTCCCCCTTGGATACGTGAGTTCTACCTAGCCTGCTTCTGACCAAAGTGCAATGTACTTTGCCGCGAAGCGGAAAAGGGCATGGGCACGATTCCACGGAGATTCCGCTCTCGTATTAGGAAGGAGATTATCCTTACCTGGCTTGAGTTGGGGCCGAAAGCGGAGTCGAATCCAAATTGGCGCTCGTGTTGTCGATTCTGCCGCAGGATATTCTTCTCGTACTTTTCGGGGTCCACGAGGAGTAACCGCTGTAAATAAATATCATAAAGTTTACTGTTGATAATTCTCTAATATCATTTATGTCCAGTAGGAGTAATTAGTGGGAAAACGAACGGTAGTTGTGTCCCATTTAGTACTTTTATAATATTCGGTTAAACGTACCTTGCGGTCGAGGGGGAAGACGCACTGGAAGAAGCGCTTGCTCTTCTCGGACTCATTCATGGGCCGGACTCGAACGACGACCTGAATCAGAGAAGCCATTGCGAATGAATCAAATTTCTCTTTCCGCCGGTGTTCTCGCGTCATTCTCCGAGTTGCTTTAAGGTCTCATGAATCATAGGCTTCAAGCCTGATTGGAGTCGCTGAGTAAGTCCCGTGCAGAGAAACAGAGTCTCTCGATTAGTCACCCGCAGATGGATGAAAACCAGGTCTCCGTGAGAGGGAAATATCGTGAATTTATGTAGCACTCTATCCGTGCTAACTCGTGCGCAAAACTGTGCTTCCTCCTTCTTCTGCCTCGCGAAAACATGATATTTCGGTGGCTAATCTCTCTTCAAGTCCTTTCATTGGAAGCAATCTACGGTATATACTCCCCGTTGACGGGCACTACAACCTAACAGCCTCGGGCGAAAGGGTATAGCGTTGAGCACCCGGCTACGATACTACATCGCCTTTCTGTTCTCCTTCCTCTCGGGAGTCATCTCAGAAGTGCTCGGAAATAGGGCTGTCAGTGCCTTTGTTAGGCATCGCCTTCCAAGAGGGCCACGCTCTAAATACCTCTGACTACTGCTGTCTCCCACGACAAAAGGCAAAGTCCTTTCGCAGCCACAAAGTATAGAGTAGCGGAAGGGGGAAATAAAAATCAACTCAGAACCTAGGAAGGACTTGATTTTAACGATGTTTCTTTCTATACGCTCCAGAGAAGCAGAAAAGCGCGCACACAAATAACCTGGTGTGAGATTAAATTTGGTGGTGGTTTGGACTCACTCGGACAGGGCAGTGTTTGGACTTGGAGGGGCCGGGCTCGTCGACTGGGGTACTGTGGTTCCTTGGATGGCGATGGCGTGGATGGGAGCGCTCCCTATCTCTGGTCATGACCCATCGGGTCGACGCAGGGGGGAAGATAGAACTACTCCGGGACTACTCCTCAGGTGGAGGCCCCGTGGTTGGCCCCTCCCTCTACCCTACTGAGGCGAATTTGCGCGCATGAGAGGGTCTCCCGCCCTAAATATGATGGACCACAAGTATGTACGCAGCAGGTTGTCCTGGTCTCTCGCAGGCTCTTTTCCGCTTCCCTGGATCTTTCCCTCCTTAGGGGCGAAAAGGGGAGGGCGAACGGGAGGGGACCAAGGAACAAGGGCCCAATTATTGGCAAGTGTTGTTAATGTCTCTCTATCCACCCAGAATTGGTGCGTGACCAAAAATTAATAGAGCATACCGTGAGGGCGGAAGATGAGGTCGATCCTCCTCGAATCTCAGGCGGGGGCGAGGGCATGATGACCCCCGTGCGAGACACTATTAGTATCTCGCCCCGGTGAGGGCCGCGCGAGGGGGAGGCGAAGTGGGAGTTGTGTTCTCTCTCTCCCCTCCTCCCCTCCCCCTCCCGACTCTGCGACTTCGACTCTGCTGCCTGGCAACCACTCGTCGTCTCCGATTCGAACCTCCCGCGCCCTTTACGCTCACCCTGCGAATCACCCCCGCACTCCCCTTCCGGGATGCGAGACAACAGCCCCCGCGGAGACGCAGGCATCTAGCCGCGACGCGCCCCCCGTGCGCGTCGCGGTCACTACGTCACACGGGAGGATGGGGGTGCGCGCCGTGGTATGGGGAGAGATTGGAGGGTGGGGAGGGAGGTGAGGGGAAGAGGGTGGCTGGGGGGGCACGCCCGGCCCCCCCCCCCGCCCGACGCCCCCCGACCGGCCGAGGCGCCGGGGGAGAGGGGCCGGGCAACACAGGCCCCGCGGCACGCAGCCCGCCGCCGGGGGGGGGCGCGGGG
>JACMIG010001432.1:0-15683 GCA_014805385.1 Levipalatum texanum
CCACCCTAAGAGAGGAAACGAAGTATAGTACAAAAAGTTTCAAGTGGAACAAATTTTTAGCGTAACTCGCTAAAAAGTGGGCCTATATAGGAGGAATCTAAAGATACCATTCGACTCGCCGCGGAATTCTGCGTCGGATGTGATGCTTGCGGGACTCCGAACTTAAAGGGCTTGAAACTTGGCAATGTGCCATAAACAATTCTTGGCGAAGTGCCAAAAATCAAAAAATGGTTTAGAAGAGAGGAGATCGGAGGATTCGTCGACGACCTCGCCAGGCTGGCCGCCAAGACCTCATATTGCCAAGAACCAGAGGGGGTGTTTACTTACTGCGTTTAGCGCGAGGTGATTGCTATATCTACGCTACCGAACGGATTCAAGTGCTGTCCTCTGGCACAACCATTGAACATGGTCCCAATACAAATCCCAGAAAACGGTAGCTTTCCAGAGCTTGTAGTTCTGGAGATATTCGAAGCGGAATTTGTTGCGAGCGGACTCAAAATATACACCTCTCTGGTTCTAGGCAATATCTACCCTCCACTCCGTGCTATCCCGAGCGCCCTCCACCATCGCGGCCTACAACAGCTAGGAAGTTGCACGTCGCACCCAGCTGAAAAATAGCTGAATGGCTCCTAGATTGCTATAACACTGTAGGCCTGTGGCGCAGCCCCCTTTCGGAGCTACGCTGTGTGGAGGAAACAACGAGGAATCAACGAAGGACGGAAGATTGACGCGCAGGTATACGGTATACCTGCGCGTCAATCTATACCGTATACTCCCAATTCTGTAGGCGCGGGAATTCAAACCTCGAATTAATTTAAAGGAGCCATTGAAGAATGGGTGGAAATTCCCCGAACTATCCAATGGATAGTATTCATAAACGACTATTACTCCCGTTAGATAACAAAACCAATCCTATCCTCTTTCTCCCGCGCGTCATCCATAAATCCCCAATCCCTTAGTCCACGAAGCTCCCCAACATGGCGTCTGCGTGACAAGGTCCCGGTAGCCGCTCAACTTCGGTAGCTGCTTTCACGCGGGCTACCGGCCATCCAGTCCTCCCCCTTCTCTGGACCTGCCTTCAACTTTCCACGCACCATTCAAGAGTCACTCCAATCACGAACCCCCTGGCTGTGCCTCACCGTCCAAGATCCATGTATAAAAGAAGGCCTCCCCCGTCATCTTCAGTCGAGCCCTCTTCAATGATCTACTAGCCGGTGTTCCCCCGCTCTCCATATTATAATTGTGATGCTCTTACACCCAGGCGTCCGATCTGGACGCCAATCGGTACGTCGCTTGCAAGATCCACCACGTCAACAAGGAGTATTGTAGAGAACCTGAGGTGTTCTAATTCCCACGCTCGGATAAGATCAATTACGGACTGCGCTCGCTTTTGATTTACCTCCTCGGACCCCCTTCATGATCGATTGAATCACACGGGTCATGAAACGGGGTTCGATGAGGTAGATCAAAAGCGCGCGCAGTCCGTCATTTGTCTTATCCGGGCGTGGGAATTAGAGCGCTTCGGGTTCTCTACAGTAGATAACTCCTGAAACACGCATTATGGAAACTCCGTACCGATTGCTACTCGAAATTGTCGAGAAATTGATAAAGTAAAGCAGGAACATCGCCTTGTATTGTTATGATGATTGATAATGAATTTTCTTTGAAAGACCACTTTATCCCCCAAGAGAGCGGCCGATCTGTTGGCCATGATTCAGTTGGACTCTGGTGTAGCAACTAAAGAGAGTCTGACTCTCTAGTTGCTACACCAGCTAAGGCACGCTAAAACACGCATTGAGCAGCACCACAGAACTTCGAATTTCCCGTTCCGCTAGCAAAAATTCCGCATCCCATATCTCAGCGCTAATATGGAATCTATGGCTAATTTTTGGCATAGTTCGGTTGGAACCCAGGATCAACTAGCACGCTAAATTTCAGCCATAGAACCTTTTCGCAAAGATACAAACAGAACTGCCTGCTAGCGAGCACAAGTCTTTTAGAAGTTCTGTTGTGCTGCACAATACGTAAGGCACGTACGACTGTCGATTCGTTCGTGTTTCTGTCATACTTGTCCTAATCGCGTTTGACTTTCTGATGACAGCGCAAGGATGAATGTGTCGCTTTTTTGTAAGACAATGTGATATACCATAATATTTTCGTTTATTACCAGCATCCGTAAAATCAGCACATCATCTTCATGCGTGGGGAACGATACTCGATACTGCGGTCATCAGTTGTGCGAACTCTTCCCTTCGGGACCCGAAAGAGTGTGGGGGTAGGAGAGGATTACTGTATCCCTCTCTCACTGTCGGACTCTCGAAGGGAATGTCAATCGATAAAAGCGGCATCGAGGGGGAGAGATGTGAAAGCAGAGAAAATGGAGACAATGTGCCAATACCAGCGAGAAACAGAAATAGATCGACGTATTGGTAGATGAAACCACGGGTTACGGTAGGTGTTGAACAAATGAAATGGACTGTCTCAATGGGGGGCGCTCGATAATGGAAAGGAAATAAGGGGATCGTTTGATCTTTGATCTGTTGGAAAGAAAGGGGGGAAACAATAAAAACAAAACTAGGAACGACATAACGTGCTGGCATAGAAATACCGGATATCAATCGATAAAATTAAATTCTAAAAAGTTCATTCATGCTACAACTCTATGCCATCACGTTAGACCGTCGAATTATGCAAAGCTGCTAGCGAGTTTGTTTTTGAATGGAAAATAAGCTTTCTGCCTTATCGCGGATCATAAATATTCTCTACAGGCGTCCGGGTCAAGACAGAAAGAATAAAAACGAGTAAAACAGAGAGTGAAACAAGAGCAATGAATTGCATGAGAGGCGCGACATAATAAGCGAAATACACGAGAGACCAAGTCGACAAGCAAGGAACAATGATAAAACTACTACTAAACCCAGGGACAGGCACACTATCGATATTGGGTACAACACGAATGGATTACGGTAGCTAGAGAGAGATACAAGTCTTGAAGACTGCAGCGAACAAAGCCGGATGGATATACGGGTATAATAGATACAACTCGAATGACGCAAGGAGCGAATGTACCGAGGGAGTGGATAGAAAGTGTGTGAGTGGGTACAGTAATCCAACACACCGCAGTTTCGAAAGCGCCGAGAAGGGGGGACGGGAGACAAGGAAATGTATATCGGAAGATGGGCTGGAAACGGGGAAGGAGCTTTCAATTCTCGCTCCTCGGGTGAGTCCGTAATCTATACAACGAATTGACGAGATACCACGGGAAGAACTACACACGACCAGATACACGGCAATAGCCCTTATTACATCTCTACGAATACCCTGGAAGGGGTTCTGTACCGGCAAGGGCAAGGGAAGGGAGGGAAGGAATGGATGGAGCCTTACGAATCGTTCTCGAACGACTCCGTCTTGTTCGCCAACCGCGACGCGGGAGATACCGGAGTATTGAGTCGCTGAAAGGGAAAACCATTTGAATCGTATACTGGCACTTTGGATACCGTAATCCTGGCAGGTTGCCAGAAAAATACCCTACCTTCTCGCTTCGGCATCCGAACTTGAAGAACTCGTGGTTGATGAGCTCAAAGATGTCCGCTCGATCCTGCTTCCGATATTGGAGACACCGCCGAATGAAGCTCTGCGCCGCTTGCGAGATCTGTAAGTAAGAGTGAGTAAAAAGTCTGGCCCGATCGAACCCGCCGAGTTGGAAATCTGACACCATTGAACAGCACCGTACCTGGGGCTTGAGCGGGAAGTTGACCTCTGTGGCCTTGATGATGGTGCGCTCCTCGAGAATCTTCTGCTGCGTCTGCTCGTGGCCGAATGGCTGAAAGGGGAATGTTTTATGAAAAGCAATCGATCCACAAACATCAATCCGTAAATTTTAGAATAAATAGACGGCACTGCGCAAATGTCTGTTTCAAGAATATCCTTATTACGGTAGGCAAATGAAATTTTGCTCGAAGGCGAAGACCACAAGTTCGCTAATGTTGCGCAAAGATCGCTGGTATAAAAGCTCCACGAACTGTTTGATAAACGTGGCAAACAAAAGAGCCGCCGCCCTAAGCTACTGTTCTCGGCTGCCCAAAGCTACCGTACCCGCTTGCCGTAGATGCACTGGTAGAGGATGACGCCGACGGACCAGACGTCGACCTTGGGCGAGATCTTCGGAGCAAAGGCGCCCGTCTCGAACGTCTCCGGAGGGAGGTACCTACAAATGACAATCAATAAATAAAAATAGAGAAAGGTTTCTTCCGTTTTCTGAATATTCCCGTTCACATATTGTGTATCAGCCATCGTTGTATTCCCCAAGAACTTCCGAAGAAGAACGTCCACTCACCAGTACGTGCCCGCAAACTGGCTCGTCAGCTCGATGTTATCGCTGTCGTCGGTATTCTCCATGACCTGTAAGAGGGGTTTCTTTCGCGATCCTCCAAATTCGGGAGTGCTCAAAGCTACCGTACCTTCGAGAGTCCAAAGTCTGTGATCTTGATTGCGCCTGAAGTCGTCCCGTGCTCGAGGAGAATGTTAGCAGGCTAAAACATAAATTTTTAAGAATAATCAAAACCAGGCGAATTTTTGATTATTTAACACCAGATCAATTACATTCAATTCACTCAAAATCAGAATGTTGTCTGGTTTTAAAGAAACTTCCAAACCCGGTAAAATCATGATTCTTCAGCCACACCTTAGTAACATTCAATTCATTCCACAATTGAATTCAAAATTGATCCCGAAATACCTTTAGATCGTAGTGGATGATGGACGGCTTGCGCTCCGCCAAGTACGTCAGCGCGGAAACGACCTGGAATGGTTGTGTACGGTAATAACACTCAGTCAACGATCGGCCCCGCTAGATAAAAAATGTACAAACCGCACGAACTACTAATAAAACCTTTTTTCATCCTCAGATGATATCGACTTCAAGTCAGTTTGCGATAATACCTGCATGATAATCGATCGTGCCTCCTTCTCCGCGATGCATTTGTTCTGCTTGAGGAAGAAGTCGAGGTCGTTTCCCGCACAATACTCGAGGACCTGCAAGAAGTGGATCAGAATTTAAAAGAAATATCAAGTCAACGAAACCCGGTGAAATCGCGAACCACTAAACTCTAATACAGAATCACAATAAGTTCACTTCAGTGCTGTCCGTGGTTAGTGTGCATGAAAACGCATTAGCAACTTCGTGTAAAATTTATAACAAAAGAGCCGGAGTAGTCGTTAGCAGTAAGGAACCCGGTGAATCAGCGTCTCAGAGCTCTAATAAAGAATTGCGAGACAGTAATACCAATTACAAACGGCAATAGGGCAACAAATTTACTGCCCATGCCCAGATGAGTCATACAGTGCTCCTCCCCCCTCTCATTTCCGTACCGTGCAGAAGGAGTGGTTGTCGATGGTGAAGAGGTCGTAGAGGCGGACAATGCGGTCGTGGATCAGCGTCCTGTGAATGTCCTGGAAAGATTTTTGTTCTTATTCTCGAATTCCCGAATCACCATAGCTGTTCTCACAACAAAAATTACTTCCGCACCGCTATAATCTTTCAAGACACCGTACCTTTTCCCGCATGGCATGCTTGACGTAATTGGCCTTCTTCTCCTCCTTCCACTCCTTGTTGACGTGGTGGATCTTGCAAGCGACGTACCGATTGTCGTCCAGGTCGTACGCCTTCCACACCTCACTGCAAAAATTATCATTGTTTTTAGAGTACTAAAATATCGTTTTTGTGAACAAAAACGATATTTTAGTACTCAAATCTACAAAAAGCACGCACTGAATCTCCTGGTCATTACAGTCATGGAGCACAATATGCTATTTTCATTTTATTGTTAGAAGCGTCAAATATTCGTTACCTGCTATTATGTCTACTGATTTCATTAGTATCAACAAGATTTTCGGCATTTGAAGCGCTTCAAGTCACTAGGTTTCCCCCTTGTATATCATATCGGAGTGACATTTATTTTCGAGGGATGGCAGCCAAACGTACTTTACATTATTTATCACATGCATAAAAATCAATCCTCACCTGAATCCTCCCTTGCCGAGTAGGCTCAACAGTAGGTAGCGCATGTTGAGGACTTGGTGGTCCTTGTACCTGCAAAAGATCCGGGTCTCCTAGGATTCGAACCGCGGACATCTTCGGCTGCGTAAGTTGGATAATAACCCCACTGCGCCATGACTAGCTAGAAAGCAATTACCTGCTCTCCCGCTCGCTGTTGGCCCGCTTGATCTCACGCATGTGTAATTGTCGCTCGCGTTCCAACTGGAAAATTAATGATTTTTAAACATAAAAATTTATGACAGCAAATTTAAATGTCATTTCAATTGCCGCACTTTCTCTCGCTCCAGCGCCAGGTCCGCCTCCTCCTTCTTCAACTGCTCCCTGCTCAAACGGATGATCTCCTCCTGGAAAATGAACAATTTTAAAGCGATATTCACTCTTTGAAAACCAGTGGACTCGCTGTTTCACTGGCGCCGTAATAATTAAAGGCGGGATTATAAGTATTGTTCTCCTAATGAGAATTTGAAAAAAAAGTCTGTGAAAAAATATAATCCAAATAGAGATGAATTGCAATTTATGGCAATATTTTGATCTTGTAATCGCCTATGAATCGTAATCCGATGCTTCCATGCAATACCTGCTGCTGGTAGTCGAACGACGTCAGAGGAGTGGGCGGTGGCTCGGGGCGCGCGAATCCGTCGTCTGTCGTCGAGTCCGACGAGCAGCCCTGAAAGAAGAGATGTAGTTATCATTGATCGACAATCGATCGATCCCCCCCCCCCCCCCGGTACTTACGGGTAGGGACAGGACGCTAGGCGGGAGTCCTCCTCCGACTGTCGAAACTGTCGTTCCGCCGTCGCCAGCGAGCGCATTCATCTGCGCCGACAACGAGCGTGAGCTGCAAGCAGGTGATTTTAGGATGTGAATTTCAGTTAAGAACACGAAAAAATTCTTTCCCGTAAAAACATTATTAAAAACACCGCCGTGCTTTCACGCTTCACGACTACATGATATCGAGAACAATCCAGTCCCAACAATTAGTACAGTATTGTTGGTTCCAATAGTGAAAGCACGCCTTCCCACCTCTTGCTCTCCTTGCCAATCGGCTTCCGTTTCTTCAGCGCCAGCGAATCGTTATGCAGCTCGTTCTTCCTCTCGTTGAGTTGCTACAAACATTCGTTGCTCAATGCTATCGTAAGCAGCTTCTTCCCTCCATTCGATCGCAAACTGACCTCGGCCTTCTCCTTGAGCTTCTCCATGGCGTGGCCCTCGACGAAGGACTCCTTGAAGGCGTCGTTGTGACGGACGTACTTGAGGCATCCCAGCCGCGGATTGTCCATCTCCGTTCGTATTCGTTGTTGCTGAAATGATATGCGTTGGTAGAAGCAGGGTATTCGATGTAACACCATATTCATTTACACACTTCCATTATAATAACTTCGGGTCATCGTTCGTCGTCGAAATATCAAAAGCAGAAAAACAGGGACTCCAAAGTATCAGTGAAATATTAAAGCAATCCAAGAATTGAAGCATCCAATCTGAACCAGAAATGGGCCCTAATTATTAGCCAAACCATTTCATCATTCCCTTTTCTCACCTCCCTCTCCATGCCATTCTGGTTGATGAGCAGCTTCTTGATCATCTCCTTGCCCGCCTCTTTTTGTCGAATGCAGACCTGCACATTTTTGGCATTTGCAACAATGCTAGCAATCAGGTGAATCCATGTTTCACGATAGACTCATAAATCATAGTCCGCAGCGACAGCAATTACCGAGCTCCTACCAGGGCACCAAAATACTCACCGTATTTACTCGTTGTTGCTCCTCGATTATTCGCGCCTGATCATCGACAGTCCGTTTCAGCATCTAAAATAGGGCGTACAAGTTTGTTTATAGAGCGGAAACCAGGCCATTCAAACAAATGATCGACTAATGCAAACCAGGCGATTCCATACCTTGAGCAAATATCAAAATGAGGATAGCGTGATCATGTGCAAGTAATCCGCCGTTCAGAGCCAATCCCGTTATCTACCGTACCACCCTTTCCATCTGAGGGGGTGGAAGGCTCTTTATCCCTTACCTCCTTGGAGGGGCCCTCATCCTCGCCGCCATCCGCTGTCCAACTCGTCTGCGTCTCCTTCGAGTCCAATCCATTGTACATCGACGTCAACGGCGGCCCTGAAGACATCACATTCAAGCAATCGATAGTACGCTATATAGTCGATATGACGCTAAATGTCACAAGTTCAAAGAGTCTGCTAAACGCCGTAAGTACCTCGACTATTATTCGGAGGGCTGGAGTTGGAGTCGCTCGACGAGTTGCAGTGCGGCGTCGGCGTTATCCGCGAGGGCGAGGCACCTGCAGGGAATCAATCAATTTCTACCGTAATCCACTTTGATATTCAGCTACCGTAAGCGATCTGATCATAGACTACCGGGAACCTTCGACGCAATCGATTCCGCTTACCATGGGGTCCCATTGACGACATTGTATGCGAGGCGGGGGCGGCACTCGACGCCCACTGTAATGATACCATCTTTTCATGAAAAAATCAGTCAGTAATAGGAATTTCATTATATTCTTATTGTTAGAAATATTCCGCACTGTGCCACTGCGAATCAATTCGTTGTAAAAAAACGATGTTTTACACCATCGCGACGTAACCTCCTCATGATCTGCCTCGTTGTCATGTTGAGTTACCGTAACCCCCTATCTCCTGGTCACATGACTATAGCTACCGTATCCCTCTTCTCTCTCCACTGCATACCGCTGCGTGGTGGTTATCTCCTGCGGAGTAGTAGCCCGCGTACGTCCCGGTGGCTCCTCCGAGATGGGCAGAGTGCATCGGCGGCTCTTCGTGGCTGCCTACAAGACAATGAATCATCTTAATCGATATCCGCGACGCGCCACTCGTGCGTTGCGGTCGTCATGCAACCGTACCTCCTCCATTGGCAAATGAGACTCCGCTGATGGCGGCACTCGACGTCGACGCTCCAGACACCGTATTGAGGCGGTGCCGCTTCGGAGAAGACTGGAATGTAGCATATATTGAGTTGTATTTTTTTTATTTTTAGAGAAAGCAACAACGAACGAATTGGAAAGTATAGTCATTGTATTTCCCGTGATTACACGACGCCGATATAGCTGGTTGGCAAAATTTTGCAATATTTGTTGAATAAAAAAACCGCTCATCAATCAGATGCACGGGCACAACTGCTACTATTATTCAACCGTAAAACAGCAATGAACCGGGTCCAATCAGGCTTTCAAAATAAAAGAAATAATGTTACCTTAATGTAATCCGTGATCTTCTTGCCGCGCTCGGCTCGAGGTGTCCCCGCATCGTCGGCTTCGCCGGCCTGTAGAAAATAACATCATTTTCAAAGTAAAAAACATTCAATCGATAACCGCAACGCGTGCCACTCGGGCGTTGCGGTTGCGATGAGAATTGACGAAGGTCTCACCTTTCTCCGCTTCCGCACCGTCTTCTTTGGCTCCGATGGCCCTGGGCGCGAGTTGTTGCCCCTGCAAGGAAATATGATTTCGATGAACAGGAAACCAGGCATTATTCCGAATCATCCAAGCATGAAATAGAGAGCATCAAATAGCACTTATTCGTTGGCAGTGTACTTTTATAACCGCACGGAATATCCCTCAAGTCTCGATTTGGATGCCACGATGAAAATGCTCGGCATTTACCGATCGGTTCCAACCCGCAGTATTGCGCTTTACGCGGATTTTGCAATTGAAGGGAAACATATTCAAATAATGCTTGATGATATTCAATAAAAAGTCTCCGATACCTTCCCGGCGTCTCGGGCTCCTCGAGGGCATCTCGACTGCCCGCACTGCTCAGGTTGCTGTACTCGTTGGCGGAGGGCGCCGCGAAGAGAATGCGATCCGCTTCGCCCGATGAATCGCCCTGTCAATCAATATATTGATAGTTATTGAAGAAGACATAAGCCTCGAATCTATGTAATGTCTAAACTCTAGGAATTTTTATTTCAAGTGCAACGTGAATCTCGCTGGTTTGTGTCCGTTTGAATTTCGCGTGAATAGAGGCATTTCGAGCACCACTGTTAAATCTCATAAAATTTCTAATAATAAATGTTCACAGCATCAATACCGCCGGTTCGCCGTTTCACCGAATTTCATATTATCAAGAAATATAACTAATTACCTGTCCAGTGACCTGGTACGTGGCGTGGTCGATGCCTCCCGGCGTGCTCCCTCCCATGACAAGGCCACCGTTTTGGTGCAGCGACGGGGCCACCTGAACGATACCGTATTTCCCCTGCGAATCAGGAACAAGGGCGGGAAAGTTGGTAGATTTAAATCTCCCGCATACCTCAACTCCTCCACTTCCACTGCCTCCACCGCCGTCGCAGTGGACCATGCTGCGCTCCTGTAAATAGTTCAATAGATCAGTAAATATTATTTGTGGAAATATTTCAGTGCGCGGGAAATACTACCCGCAAATTCGACTAGAAATGCGGACACGGTTAAATTCCAGAATCATCCAGACCCTACACGGAGCTACGCTGAGCAGACAATGAAATCCCTTCAACCAGGGAGACTGATGCCACTACGTGGTCTAGTAGACAAATAGTGAACTAATTGATCGTCGCTTTGCTCGCCTGATTCACACCTCATCCAGTCATCAAATCACTCCTTCGATTCAATCCAACAATGGTCCCCATGTCGTAAAGAAACCCCCAATCAATAAATACGTGTCCCTCTCCGTGGTGTGCCCCGTGTTCTCCCCGCTGCTCATCCCATCTGTGAGTCGGGAGAGGAGGTGTCTCCCTCCTTCCACCTCCCCTACCCCCCATCCACCCCCTCCAATCGATCGATTGACCACTGGGAGGGGGGACGACGGGAGGCGCCATCAGAAGGATACGAGACACACCAAGGGGGAAGGCGAGTATTGTCATCGACCGGGGGGCCGGGGGGACCGAGGAGATGGAGAAGAGGAGAAGGAAGACCAGGGGGGAGATACCAACTTAAGAACAGAGATCCAGGCCTGTGAACAGAGATCCAGGCCTATACCGACAACAAACCCCTGAACAACACCTACAGTTTTCCAAGCCGATTAGGCTTCTTCGATGCAAGTCATTGGCATCAGCTCATACTCTTCATGCGACTGTGCTACAGATCGAACTTCCGATCACCCAGCCCATCTCCACATCTTCACCCTGTTGCACCGTGTCAGGCCATGGAGTGGTACAGTATGGACTGGTCGAGATAGTTAGTTGGTCCCCTCCCCTCGCCCCTCATCCTCGCTTTCCACAAAAAGCCATGAGAGCAGTGTGTGTGTGTGTCTCCCTTTCCTTCTCATTGATCCAAAGTAGGAACCCCCGTCCGTGGAAGGAAGAGGGGAGAAGAGGAGGGGAGGAGGGGAGGAGGAGGAGAACCACTGGCGGTATTTCCCTCCCATAACCATTTGGCCTCTCTTCATTTCCCCTGTTCCCTCGCAGGTCAGGGACAAGATAGGCACAGGTGGTTAGATAAACACAAAAACAGAGAGAACGCTTGTTGTGTTATTCGCAACGCGCGCCCCTTACAGGGTTGGAAAATGAGGCTGTCCCCCCTCTCGGAAAGGAGAATGAGAGCTAGTCATGAGAGTCGAGCCGCGGGAACACACACAAGAACAGCAACGGCCTTGTTGTCAACTTCAAACAGTCCGACGCGATTGAGATGAGGACCTATCTGACAAAATAAATTAATCCCGTCTGGTAAATAGAATTCCTAGCAACGACCCGACAGATTACGGTATTCCCGCACTCGAGCATTCAAAGACCACGAGGCCCCAAAGCTTTGGATGGGAAAGGTAAAAACAGGAACAGGAATCTCTACCATCCGGTAAACTCCTCCGACCAGTAGCTTATGAGTCATCCCCGCCAATAAGTAGTACCCTGGGGGCGTTACCAAAACAAATTCGCGGATGCGACTGAAATGCTAGTGGAGCACTCTCGCACTCGAGATTAGCCATACCATAGACTAGATAACCTGCGCATCACATCTCCAGTCCCCCCTTACGGCAGGATAAAGAGAGGCAAGACCACGAGGGCGGGAATTGCTCTGTAATCAATTACGCCAGTGGAGGGGGGAGAAATTCTAGACGCCGCCAGGGCGTTGAGATTCTCGGAACAAACCCACAGGGCCGCATCGAAAAACATCGAAAGAGCGAGGAGAGAGGAAAGAGAGAGAGGCCATAAGCATCACAACACTCTCTCACTGCATTCATTCGGGTGCGATAATTCCTGGTCACTCTTCTCATCATCACCCATAGAACGGATGCGTGTTGGTTGACAGAGATCATGATTCATCTCAAGGCTCATATCCACATTCGTTCTATCTCCGCTTCTTCCATCAACCGATGCGATGATAGAATCATCATCAAGGCATCCCTTTTTCTGGGGTCACTGTTATCGATCTATTCCAGATCGGATATTCCTTCCAGAATCTTCTCGGTCCCTCATCACCCTCCAAAGAAACGAGGAGGGAAGGACATTCCTTCCGAGAGAGGGAGAGAGAAGCGGGCGGGGTGGCCAAATGGTGCTCCCGAAAACATACACGACGACGGCCCCTGGGCTCTGCTGCTGCTCTCCTGTGCAGTTTCGCCTTCTGAATCGATGGCATGCCTTCTTCCCTTTCTCTCCTCTCCGCCTTGAAGGAGGAGAAGAAGGAGGAGGAGGAATAGAGGGCGAGATATCCTTCTCCTTCTACACGACTCTCCCACGACGACTGCACTCCACACACACTCCCCCCATTGGACGGCCGAGACCAGAGGAAGGAACGCGGCAAAAAGCACAAAGTGAACACGCGCTATATTCTCTCGCGGGCCAGAGCGGCTTTCACAAGGAGCAGTGACTTGACCGAGTCAAGATGACTTGCAGAGGGTATAGAAGGTTATACAAGTTGACAGTATTCCGAGGAGGAAAAAATGAACGATGGAAGACTTGTAACACTAAATCGATTTAAAGATGACTAGAATATTAGAAAGACTGCAGCGCGGCCAGGTACACGCAATATCAAAGCTTGCAGTGCGACTAGGTAAACAAGCTGACTATCCAAATGACGACCAATCAATACACGACGCAAAAAGAAGGAGACTTGTTCACTGCGGAGGAGCGCATTGCCAAGCTAGATTTCGTCCTTGTTGCCTGGAGACGGAAGAGGGAGGGTTCGCTTTTTTTCGTGAAAAATTGGCTAACAGGATTGGACACGACAGAGGAACAAGCGCTCATGCTGGAGCAGCCAATCTGACGTGGAGAGGAAAACCATGAGCCAAAGATTCCGAGAAAAGCGGAAAGGGACGCGGAGGTGGTCTGACATCACTGGCATGTTATGTCCTCTCTGCTAGGGGTCGATAAAAAGCCATGTGGCACAGGGTTCCATGGTTTGCAAGGATCTGGGGCTATGCATAGTGCGGGCAGGTACCCACGCCTGCTGGCTGTTGATAAGCAAAAAGTCGAGATAACAAGGCAATAGGCAATGAGAGCCGAGACATCGACGAGTAAATTCCAACAGTCTGCCACGTTTGCGGAACGCGAGACATTTGTTGACGGGCAGTTAGAGATTGGTCAGCGAGCTATCCGGCAAACTTCCAAATCGCCTCGCTCTATGTTGATCAGTGACGCTCGCGCAGATCAGATCATCGAATAAATCGAGATCCCGATCGAATCAATCAATCAATAAGGTCTTCTCGACCGGGTGCACAGCCTCGAAATCAATAACAAAGGAGCGAGCACTTCTTCTCCCCTTCCACTCTGAATGTGTGATTCCGAGGTGGCCGACAGAGAGAGGTGAGGGAGCTAGCCAGAAAAGAAAAAGAGCCTCTATGTACAGCACGCACGCACAAACATCGCATGGTCACAGGAAAAAGGGCCGATCGACAGCGGAAATGGCCCAAAAGGGCTAAATCGGTATGGCGGAACGACGACCCACCAAGGTTGTGCACTCATATCGTCTAATCTCTCAGAGGGGGGCGGTTCTCTGCTGTATGTTTGCGGGGTGGGAGGAATATACGAGTGGGACAGTTTTCCCGCCTGCCTGAGTAGCAGCGGGTGTAAGGAGAGACAGAGAAGGATAGGCGGAGATACAAAGGTCACCATCTCTCCTTGCCCCTGTAGCTGGCTGTGGGGGCTAGGGGGGCGACCCGTTGGTGCCCGATCATAGGCGCACACACACACAAGGAACTATCTCTCCTTCGCCTCCCCGATGACCCTTCCCGCTTCCCTTTCAAATCAGGGGGCCGAGGGATTTGACCAGTACGATTCAATCGATACCGTCAAAACGGTATTAATACAAGGCGCACAACGCAATGCCCCGAGCATCTCCAACCGGGTAATTACCTCGGGACTGCGCAAGGGTGTGTCCTTCACAAAATCAGTCTGGGCCCCTCTACTGTCATCCCTCTGATGGATAGCATCCCTCGCGGACATTAGCCATAAATCGTGAACGATGGAAGAAAGAAATAGTGAACGAACACATTCCACCCACTCGTGCGACCATCGCCAGCTACTTTCACTTGTTCGTATGTGAAGGGAGAGGAAGAACACAGTGACTGGCCGGATGCGGTGGCTGCTGGATGCATGTATGTATACACCACTTCCAGGGAGAAGATTCTTCCGTAGGGAGAAGAGGAAGAGAAGAAAGCGAATCTTTGTAGCCACTTTTGGATTGGCCCACGGTTGGAGGGGTTCCCTCATCAGATAGATCAACAACGAGACCACGGGTTCTCAAGGCCAAACGACCTTGTTGATCCAAATCGATGCCGCTCTTCTGCAACAGATGGTTACTCCCGAGTGTCGGGTGCCATCAAAGAAAGATGGAGCTGTATACCGATGAGCCCCCGGACATATGTATGACCCGGGACTGTAAAACAATCCGCAAAGATCTCGATCACTTTGTCATCGCTCCAACGGGGCCGCATACTTGGCCATCCCTCATCTTCTCTCTGCTTCTCCCTGGCTGTAGTATTCCTCGACAGGGGATTCCCGCTGTGTCGTGAAGGGATATGATCCCTCACAGTCCAGAATCTCCCCTACAACTTCTCTCGTCCAAGGTCGAGCCCTTGAACTAGTGCCAGCCATTGCCCCCAT
Source organism: Levipalatum texanum (assembly GCA_014805385.1). Classification (NCBI taxonomy): domain Eukaryota; kingdom Metazoa; phylum Nematoda; class Chromadorea; order Rhabditida; family Diplogasteridae; genus Levipalatum; species Levipalatum texanum. The sequence continues at coordinate 15,106 of JACMIG010001432.1, forward strand.
GATTCACGACTCCGTTACGGGGGGACTCGCAATTGTTTGATGGAGGGCAGTCTTGAGTGAGAGGGAGGGAGAGGGTGGGAGGAGGGGAGGAATGTCAGGTCTCTCCCCTCGTTTCTGCTGCGGGGCAGCCTCGTCATAGACAACAAAGTCGTCGAAATTAGAGGCGCCCCATTCGATACTTTCTCTTTAAAGGGCGAAGCGTGGGCGCCACGTTCCAGAAACCTGCGGAAATGAGTCAACACGAGACTCGTCCGGATCCCTGTTTTTCTTTTTTACTCTAGGGGAGTATAACATCATTTATAAAAAAATATGCGCTGTCCATTATTTCTCCTAACTCTCCTCAATTTTGCACAAGAACATCTACTTCACGAGACTCCGGGTCCCCGGCCAACAAAGTGTTGGGATTGTTGGGAGTGGATAGGGCGGGGGTTCTTTTCGCCCTGGCCGTTTCCTCGTTGGTGCTCCGGCACTGCTGCTTATCGATGCTTCCCCACCCCGTCGACGTCATCGTCCGTAAATAACAGCTTCTCGGCTGCTGTGCTCTCTGTGAGAGCTCGTCCGCCCTCGGGAGAAGAGGG
>JACMIG010001433.1:0-20479 GCA_014805385.1 Levipalatum texanum
GGCTACTCAAAGAGAGATTGGAGGGCTGGATGAAGAAGCTACTCTGAACGCATTGAAACGGATCTGGATGGAGGCGAACCTGTACGGCAATTATATTGGACTATCCTAAGTAGATACCGAGCGCTCTTAAAGAAGGAGTAGGAGGAAGGTTAGAATAGCTGGGGCAATACGGGACAAAATGCACATTGACCTGATTGTGAGTCTGGTCTGAATTTACATAAAGACAGTAATCAGAAAATTTTCTCCTACTCCTTTAAAGCAAGCACGGAAAGGATCAATGAATGAACGATTTCTGATACGCGTGAACAGAAAGCGAAAAGCACTAGGGCCACGCATTCGGCGCGGAGAGATAAAAGCCGGGAATGGTAATCGATCCTGGCATGGAGCCCCGCTAGAGCCCCTGTGCAAACTGTGACACGGGAACGCCTCTTCTAGACTCCCCCTTCTCCTGGGACCAAAGTAGTAATCACCAAGGTAAGCAAGGATCTCGGGCATGAGAGTGTAGGCATAGCGAGGAGAGCATGGACTGACAGAGACAGAGATAAGCTGCGGGAACGACGAACACCCACTAAATAATCATGACGATTACGGAGAAAAGAACGACTAGACGAAAGGCGGCATGCCGTCTTGAAAACCGACTGGCAACGTGTACTAACTGTAAGAAGAATGGAAGGGGGGAAAGGATTTGATCATAAAGCATTCACAGCGAAGCGAACTTCAATGTTTCGAAATTGGTAACCCTGAAAAACGGCGCAGGAGTCGTTTTATAGAGAAAATGTTGTTCAGATGGAAAACACGCGCATTCATGAGTATGGCACCAATCAAATCACTCTAATGTCGCATCAGGTGACAGGGATCAGTTGAATCTCGAATAATTCTTCAACAACTATCGAAATGAGCGACAGAAAATGGCTGCGGGGCGGCATTCCGTTTGAAGAGAGACAGGGGGACGGCGAAAATGGAGTGGGCCCATTAGAAGCAGCATGAGAACAACGCCCTCGGTATAATTCGAGAGAGAGGAGAAAGGGACGATGAAAAAGTGGTCTCCAGATAAGGATCTAAGCGATGTGGGAGAGAAGAGAAAGAGTGTGCCATTAGCAAGAGCCGTACGAGTATAGTGCAGCACCACAGAACTTCTAAAAGACTTGTGCTCGTTAGCAGACAGTTCCGTTTGTATCTTTCAGAAGAAAAGGTATCTAAGCTTGAAATTTGGCATGCTAGTTGATCCTAGATTCCAACCGACGTATGCAAAAAATGAGCCGTAGATTCCTTATTATCGCTGAGATATGGGAGGCGGAATTTTCAATAGCGGAACGGGAAATTAGAAGTTCTGTGGTGCTGCACAATAAATGCCTCGTGATTCCCGAACACAGATTGAGAAAGTAGGATAATGGCAGATGGAACGTGAGATTTGAAGAGATGTAAGAAGTGTGCCATTAACACGAGCTATACGAGTAAATGTATCGTGCTCCACTCTGAGCAAGAAGCGGACGATTCGCGACAATTTGATCAGATGTTCATGCTAAATCATTTCCAGGTCCCATTATCGTTGGACCGTCGGAGATAACGCGAGCTAAAAATAAGTGCCTCGTTCTCCGATCGTACAGAGAGAAGAAATATGGAAGACGACACTCGAGGATTTGAACAGATGTTCACGTTTTTGTACATTGACGACGCGGCTGGGGTCGGATTGCGCTCCCCTATAGAAATGTGCAGTACAAAAAGCAGTGTGGTGCCGTCAACAAGCTGTTCCAGAGTGAGGCGAGTGTAAACCCCGCTGAATACAGGATTCTGGGTGATTCAAAACAAATAACCAGCTTGTAATACGAAATATACGGTTACTTTAAGAATAAAAATATGCTTGACAAATTTTCTGGAGTCGAACGCCAGCAATAGGAGGTAAACTGGAATTCATCGAATTCGGAGAAATGACGCTGAATGAGATGCGATTGACCCTCCTGTAAAGTAAGGGTGCTATCTGCTCAACCACAACAAAAGAAAGATCTGGAGAAGGAGGAGGAGGGTGGGGAAGGAGGAGTAGGGAGGAGTAGGGGGAGAGGAAGAGGGAGGGAGGAGAAGGAGGAGAGGAGGGAGGAGAAGAAAGAGGAGGAGAGGAGGACCAGAGGCTGGGACAGATGATGCGATTAGAAAGTGAGCTATTCCAGCCCGGTCACCTCCAGCTGTGATGGGGGGAGTGGAAGTAATCATTTTCTCTCTCGATTGAGGATGGAGGAAAGAAGAGGGGTAGCACAACAACGAGATATTGTCGAGAACTGTCATGTGATCGTTATCGAGGGTCAAATCTCTGCAATCTGCGCGAGGGAAAGAAAGACGTGAAACAGATAGCTTTCTATTGAAAAATAGGCGAATGACAGATTCAAGTACTTTTTATTGTTAGGCACAGTGGGAGTGTAATACATGATAAATAGCGATTGGAAGTGTGCGCTGATACGTAACTCAAAATATACTCACTCAAACACTCCATGAAATTGCCTCGTCATCTAATGAACCAGATCGAATGACCGAGAGAGCAGAGACGCCCGACAGCTAATCACAGCTGTTGAATCATCAACGGCAGAGAGACTGCCGAGAACCGAGAGGGACGAGGCGACTAATCACAACACCCCTCCGCGCCCCGCTCTCGTTAAAATAAATGACCAAGGGCTCGCCGCGATCAGATGTGTAGAGAAGCGCGCCAAATCACCGCGGATCCTCTGAGGTCAGTGGAGGAGGAAGAGAAGGAGGCGGTGGAGGGAGAGGAGGAGGACAGGAGGAGGGGGGAGGGTGAGTAGGAGAGGAAGGGGAGGGAGAGGGAATGAACAATTTGAAAGAGATGAATGATGAGGAGAAGAACATGAGTGTAGAGGAGTAAGAGGAAGTAGAAGAATATGAACAGGAGTAGAATGAGTATGAAGAAGAGTATGATTAGGAGAAGTTGCAAGAAGAGGGAGGGGAAAGGTGCGGGACGAGTAGGTGGAGGACGAGAGGGGGGCCAGAAGTAGGATGGGAAGGTTCTGATTCACGCTCGCCGGCGCTGTGCAAATGCATCAAAGGGGGGGACGGTCTGTCGCCTCCTACCCTCCTCTTCCTACTCCTCTTTCTCCTCCTCCCTTCCCTTATCCCCCTGCCCAGACACCAGGAGCCTCGCAAGTACGCCAAAAGGGCATATTCACTGGGTGGAAAGTGCAGAATCACCTCATGAGTCCGAATCGCCTCAAAAAGTCGCACTGATCACATGGGAATGGATAGCTCGATATGGGAGGACGGGGATAAATCTCGACCTCTCGCCCGTAAGGGAATCGCAGGGGTCAAGTCAACAAACACTACAAAGAGAGAGAGAGAGAGGAAGAGGGGAAGGCCCGTCAATCAAAGGTGTCGTCCCGCTTTTGGAGCTGTCCTTCTTCGTTTCGAAGCCGATCTTTAGGAAAGCTAAAATATATAGTCAAGGTTCACGAGCCGCTGAGAGTAGGAGACGCCTAGCGTTTCCCAGGCGTTCTGCTATTTCCACCGGGGACAAAAAGGGCGCTATTTTCGAAACTCTAGAGAACGTGACGCAAGGCAATTTTCTAGTGATAACACTGTCAGCATTGACAGGGCCATAAGGGACAAAAAGAGGAGAAGAGAATGAGAGACCGTGAGAGAGAGGAAAGGAGTGGAAAGGGATACAGCCCGACCGATTACGGCCTGAAGGCTCGCTCTCCTCTCTAGAGGCTCTCGCTTGCCACGCAACAACGATGTAAACAAGAAGAGAGAGAGTCGCTCATGGTCATCAGAACTCATTCTCCCCCCTCGGGCACTAAGCAATAGAACTGGAACTCCTTCTCCACCTCCTTAACAACCAGCGCCAAGTGGTGAAGAAAAGACGAGGAGAAGTACTAAGGAGACTCGGCAGTAATCCAAGGTGCTAACAGAAGGGACGAGCCCCCTTTCGTTGTCCTACGGGAATTTCGAGGAGGAAGTAACTAGGATGTTGCCGAGGAAATGGAATTAGCGAGAAAATGAAACTCGCTCTCCTATTGGGCGCTATGATCAAAGAACGTATGCTAAAGTGCGGTTCGTACGGACCTTGAACTCTATGAAGAAATGTATGCAATTTTTCAAGGAACCACACACACTTCCCACAAAGTTATAGGTTTGTTTTTTATCCGCTTTTAATTGAAAACGGAGGTTTAGAGGAAAAAGAAATAACCCCTCCCGGAAGAGACGTGGCGCAATTGTTGCGCCTGCCAACCAAACATAGAAGCGTCGCATTGATAAGGAGGCCGGGGTGGAAGAGAGGAGGAGAATAGGGGAGAAGAAGGGGGGAGGGAGAAGAGAGGGAGGAGGAGAGGAGAGAGCATGAAGAAAGGAGAAAGAGTTCTGTGACTCATGTCGCCCGATGTCTCATAGTCGCTGAGTGCCATTGGGTTTGGGTTATCGCAAACTTGCCTCGATTTCTCGACTTCTAACTTTCAAGAAATAAAGAATACTTCGTATTTTTAGGAAAAAATGACAATCAGATACCCTTGTGCTCTCGGCATTAGAAAATAGGTTGTAAGAAACCTTCCAAACCATGAATCACCGAAGACGGGGAAAGAGGTATGATTCAAACGCGACACAGACACGCAAGAGAATGAGCAGAATGAAACCACCTCCCCCCAATCTCCTGCCCTTTCATTGCAGGAGGAACGTGCATGGAAGGCTGACTCACTGGAATGGGAGAACTACAACGATATTATAGAGGTTCCGAGGAGATAAAAGATAGTACGAGCTGCTTGACCGAAAGAAGACAATTTCTAGCAAACTGCACTAGTGCTAGAGACAAAGCCAGGATCCGTTCATACGCACGCTATCCTATGCATTCACAATTACACGCTGTCGCTCTTATTTATCTTCAGGCTGATGCCCTTGGTCTTGCCTTGTCGAGAACAAATGGGCTTCAAATTCACGGGGATTCAGATGCCCCCAAATTGCCAAACGGTCTGGGAGAGAAGTGAGAATACCACGGACAACAGCCAAAGGGAGTTAGAGGACCAAGCGGCTCGTCTATCCTCTCCCATGAGACATTTTGGAGACATCCGAAACAGCCGAGAGAGAGAGAAAGAGAGAGAGAGCGAGAGTGACACTCTCTGATTATGCAGGGGGGAATTTCCTAGGGAGACAGCTCGTGGAAAACATCAACAGCGACACGCAGAGGAAATGAGTCGTGAAATGCGCCAGCCTGTTTATAGCACTCACTTCTCTGGGGTCTCTTTCTCTCATATGAATCGGAGTGCGAGGGATAAAAGGAATACGGGATCAGGAATCAAAGTGCGCGCTTGGCAACAAAAGGATCGATCAGGTGAATGACACGGAAATCATTCCAGCTGTTCGAAAAGCATAGACGTGTTCGCAGCGAGACAATTTCGACATGCCATATTATCCGTTCGGCAATTGAGATCATCGGAAAACGGTTGCGAAAAATAGCATACCATTGTTAAACCTGTCCAAGTTGACCAAAATAGACGGTAGCTTGGGAACCGGGGAGACGAGGGAGCCTGGAAAGAGAAGGGGTCATTTCGAATTCCGTCCACAATAGAGACAGGAAGGGACGCTCTGTCATTTCCCTCCCTCTTCTCTGGCTAAAAGTGGCCTTCCCTCCAAATCAGATCAATCTTGCGCCATTACACGTGATGTGTCATATAATGGAACAACACGCAAACACACGCGCTCGGAAAGGAATGCACAGCTTGACTCATCTTGAGGACATTTCGACATATCCCACAACGGAATAGGCTTTATGAGCGAGCTTCAACCTATTCCACAGTGTCAATCCATAGCCCTCGGGGCGAGACATTCCCGGGTCTCGTTTGGGGTCAGATTTCTTAATCCTAGCGCCCCTTAATTGGAAAGATGAGAACGCGGAGGGCAAGCATGGACAGCGCCTGGGAATCGAACCGCCATATTGCAAGCTGTCAGCAAGGCTTTCTATCCACTCGGCCATCGGGCAATGTAGAAGGCAGTAACAACGATTATTAGTCCCATTATCAGAAAACAGACCAGATAGCCGGTCTTTGCAATATGTGACGGTAGAGAGGTCAAGATAAAAACAACAGAAACTCGAAAAAAAAACCCGACTGTCAGAAACACCCATAAAACACGTGTTTTTCGAGTTTCGGGTGTTTTTTTTATTTCAACCCCTTATGTGACGGACGCACTTGACTAGTATAGCCTCCTTATTGTTTTCACCCGCCGGCGGCTGTCTTGAGAGAGTGAGAGAGAGAGAGAGCAAGTGAAGGGGGCAGACCACCCGTGAGATTGTCTGGAGGCGAGCACTTGAAGACGGCAAGAGGAAAAGATCAAGGAACATGGAGAGTTGTCCTACTCTACTAGAGAGAATTCCATTCGTGTAAAACAATGCTAAACCGCGAGTGCTTGCGGCATTTTAGTTCACTGAATCGAAAAATGACGTGTCATCACTAGACAACATTTGTATCGTATTATTGACAGGCTTATGACTATTGATACAACCACATGCAATTCAAACATGGAGTAGGACCGCTGCTATACTATAGCAACTGGAACTGTTCCATCCCTCTCTTCCTCTCAACTGATGGAATAGCCATGAGGCGATTAGCCTAGTGCAGTAGAGAGAGAGTGACCGAATCCCAAGGATACAAGGGGTCCCCCGAGAGGATAGGCTCATAATGCTCATTGACGATGATAGATCGGATGGTAACATGGGGGAGGCGAACGGATGAGGCCCCCTACAATTTACGACCCGTGTTGGCCCTCTCTAGGCACTGGCAGTCTCGTGACTATAGAGAGAGATGCATAATATCGGCGATCCAAACTCGGCATAAGTTTCTCCATAGTATCTAACCTATCAGGCGATGAGAGAAACCTCATTTTGAAAAGAGAGAATGGCCGGAGCGGAGCACTATATTGGATGAGATTGAATTGCCAATGATATAATAGATGGTAACATGGCAGCGTTCAGAGGGTTCCGAGCGGGATGAGACCCCTACAATGTATGACCCGTGTAATCCCAAATTCTAGTGGCTGACTGCTTCGTGACTATAAAGAGATGCATATTATATCGTCGATCGAAACTTGTTATAAGCTAGCATGCACATAATTGTGCAGCTTTCTCCATAGTATCTAACCAGACAGACCACGAGAGAAATCTCATTATCAAAGGAGAGAGAACAGTCGGAGCTGAACGCTCTATGAGAGCCATATGAATATCCGATGATACATGGTAACATGTCGGGCGTTCCGGAGAGGGATGAGACCCCTTCAATTTACGACCCGTGTTGCCCCTCTTCCTGTGTCACGTATCTAATAGGCACCGTCTATAGAGAGACGCAGAGAAATAAAGGGCCCTCGCTCAGAATTGACACTATCCCGTTCTGCATACACAAGGTCACCTAGCGGGTCAGGGGATCGGCGACCAAAGAAGCGCCGACGGCTCAAATGCCATAATTCGAGGTGTCCGTAGTAATGAGCGGTTGCGTCCTTGGACCTGAACATAATGTTATCCGACTCTGGCTGTCGATCTGTCTTCTCCTATAATGACCGTCTAAATAAGGGTCAATTTGTGAACGGGGGCTTCAAAAATGCATTCAAGGATGTACAAAGATAATCAAATTTAGAAGGGTAAAGATGTGCCGCTGCCTGGCTAACGTTCAAGGACCAATACTCTGGAGGATTGAGTTATGGATGGCTATCCCATGGCTCCATTTCGCCCGTCTAAACTAATATATCTGAGGTCCTCTTACCATTCTTCATCCCCATTACTCTCATCAATCCGCTGGGGTGAAGATAGGAAAGTGTATGTGAAAGAAGCCGCGACCTCCGGAAGGGCCACTCACATCAAGCACACTTGAACTGCTTCAAGCAAGAGATTAGAGAGGACAAAGAAAGAAAGTGAAGGAAATGAGCCAGAGGTACGAAAGGTGTGAACAAACCAACAGGGCGATGAATAGGTCGCGAGCTGGTATTATGCTCCGGAAAGAGAAAGAACTCGTTGTGCGGTTGTGGGCATCGAACACCAAAACGATTGTGCCGTTAAACTTTCCAACGCTCACAATCAGAGAAATAAAGACTGTATGAATGCATTTTGTTGAGTATCCAAGCAAGCACAGCGACGCAAAAATTTCCAGAAGCCAATTTCGTTTTCTTGTGTTTCGCCTGTACTTTGTAGAAAGGACAAGATGAAGGTCTCTTTTCGTTGTCTAGTAATGCTGCCATCTAGAATAAAAACTGAGGTAATAAAAGCAAATATCTAAAGATACATAGAAGTGTCACTCAGTCATGCCGTTAGTCCGGTATTCAGCTAATCTCGTGTGTAGAAGGTCTCATCATAAATGAACACGGGTCGCCTTTATTCACAGGGGATCACTTTGCGTGGTTTGCCGATATTCCCCCGGGATTGGGTACCTGCAGTCGCAGGCCGAGCAATACGAGGAAATCGTGCCACCAGTTCTGAAATTGAATAGTGGATACAAATGAATTTTGTAGTAATATTGCAAGACTAGTTTTATATACCTTTCAATTGGATTTCAGTGAAAAATATACAACATTTATCCCGAAGTTCTCACTCTGAGTATGCGTAGTACGCCGAATACGTTAGATCCCTGTAAGCAATGTTGTAGAAGTTACCCATCCATCTTTCTTGTCGCTACTTTGCGTTGTAGCGGTCGGGTACGCGGAGGAGAAAGCGATGCAGATGGACAGAAGGAGCAGATAGCTCATGATGATGACAGTCGATGTTCTCATCTTGACAGCAGAAGACTGATTTCTCTCTTTCAAAAGTCGCTTTTCATTCATCTGGCTGGGACAAAACACCCATTACTCGGCAATGTCTGAAATCCCAAAGATTCTCCTTAGCAAAGCACGAATTCATCTTGATAACCACATAATTGAGATCCCTCAGGGATCCAAATAGATGAATTGCATGCTTATTTTTGGTCGGTGGAATGAACGTGTGAACAAAACAACAGGACAATTTACATTTCTCGGCGTGGTATCAGGTGACAAAGCACCCGTAGTATTCCACTGGACGTCGGCCACCTAACATTCCTTATGCTGCCATTTAGCTTTCCAATACGGGTTAAATTCATATTTTGGAAGATGCAAGCAATCATTGCGGCTTCAGGCAAATTCGTATCATACACAAACCGATGAACAGTTGCCGATAATCCGGCCTATGTAAAAGCAACAGTGAACTCAACTGAATGATCTTCAGGGTGCAACAATTTTCCGATGACGCCAATTTCCGTCTCTTGAGTTTCGGCTGAACTTTGAAGAACGGAAGGACGAGAGGAAGTCTCCTCTCGTTCTCTAGTATACTCCGAGTTTCACGAGAGAAGGGACAATAATGCTTCCAGCGTGTAAAATAGGAACAACAAGTGATGAGAAGAGAGAATTATAGCAAATATCCAAAGTCATATAGACGTAGCACTCAGTAATGCCGTTCGTGCAAATGCAGCGGATAGTGTCGGCAAGAAGTTCTCATCATAAATGAACACGGGCCTTCTTTATTCTCCGAGGATCACTTTGCGTGGTTGGTCGATATCCCCCCAGGATTTTGCACCTGCAGTTGCTTGCCGATCAATGCGAGGAAAGCTTGCCACCCGTTCTGAAATTAAATAGTGGATGCAAATGACTGTTGTATTATTAAATCAACTGTTATTTCTATTTCAGTGGAAATTTCAGTGGAATAGAGATACAACATTTATGACGAAGTTCTTACTATGAATGTGCGTAGTATACAGAATAGAGTACTGTAAGCAATACTGTAGAAGTTACCAGTTCATCTTTCTTGTCGCTACTTTGCGTTGTAGCTGTCGGGTACGCGGACGAGAAAGCGATGCAGATGGACAGAAGGAGCAGGAAGCCCATGATCACAGTAGAAGTTCTCATGTTGACAGCAGAAGACTGATTTCTCTCTCTCAAACGTCGCTTTTCAACCAACTCGTTGAGACTAAACACCTATTATGGCCACCGTTGCTCACCTATTTCAACGCCTATTATTCTGCAAAGTCAGCAATCCCGACGCTGCTAAGTTTAGCAAAGCACGAGTTTATTTTGCAGACAATATCGATTCGTTGCGATTTCGGCGGATTTGGGAATTTAAGAGGCAGTCTCATCCGAGCTCGAGGAGAGCTCCGGTTGCCCTGGCCCCAGCCCAATATAATTTCGTTGAAATTTTGGCATAATTTAGATCCCTCATGGATCCACATAGATGAATTGCATGCTTACATTAGTTTGTCGGTGGAATGAGCATGATCAGAGCAACGGGACAATTTGAATTTCTCGGCATGGTATCAGGTGCTGGAGAGACAAAGCACCCTTATTGTTAGTATTGCGCTGTTCGTCGGACTCCAAAAACACTCCTTATGCTACCATTTCGCTTTCCAATAGGGATACAGAAGGACTGGGAAGAACTTTTCGGCAAATTGCCAGTCTCTAATGGGAGTGCATTTCTCCAGATGTCGACGTATGGAAATGCTACAATTCGAAACGTCGATATCTGGAGAAATGCACTCCTATTTAGACTGGCAAGTTGCCAAGAAGTTCTTCCCAGTCCTTTAAGTTCAGTGTGGAAGATGCAAGCATTCATTGCGACTGCAGGCAAAATCGTATCATACACAAACCGATGAAATATTGCCGATCATCCGGCCTAACATAAGCAAAAGCAACGGTGAACTCAACTGCTCAACTGATTGATCTTCAGGATGCAACAGTTGACAGATAAAGCCAATTTCTGTCTCTTGTGTTTTCGCATGTACTTTGAAGAACGGAAGGACGAAAGGAACGTCTCCTCTCGTCCTTCTAGTAATGCTTCCAGCGAGTAAGACAGGCACAACAAGTGATGAGAAGAGAGAATAATAGCAAATATGTAAAGACATGTGGAAGTATCACTCAGTTATGCCGTTCGAGCAAATGCATCGGATAGCAGCGGAAAGAAGGTGTCATCATAAATGAACACGGGCCGACTTTATTCTCAGAGGATCACTTTGCATGATTCGGTGATATTCCCCCGGGATTTTGTGCCTGTCCCAGGAACGCCTTGCCAGCCAATTGCACGATTGAGCACAAAAACTGAAATGAATTTTAAAATCTTTTCACATCTCTTTTTTGCTCGTTTCAAAGGAAACACATAACGAATCTCGAAAAACAAAATTTCTTTCTTTGGACATGTATTTTTTTCAGAATACGCCTGGTAAGCAATAATGCATAAGTTACCCCGCAAGTATCTTCCTTCTTGCTTGGCGCAGCATCTCCCTTCATGCCTTGTGGGGCATCAGTCGGGTACGCAGAGCAGAAAAGGATGCAGGTGGACAGCAGGAGCAGGAAGACCATGATCACAGTCGATGTTCTCATCTTGAGCGCAGAAGACTGATTTGTGTCTCTCAAAAGTCGCTTTTCAACCAACTCGTTGAGACTACACACCCATTACGCTACCGTTGCTCACTTATTTCAACGCCTATTACTCTGCAAAGTCTGCAATGCCGACGCTGCTAAGTTTAGCAAATCACAAGTTTATTTTGCAGACAATATCGATTCGTTGCGATTTCGACGGATTTGGGAATTTTATATGTGCATTAACAACACGACGCAGATATTGTGCCGCACCCCAACCTTTGAAATTGGTATTCCGAAATCGCGTAGAACGGACTGCGCAAAAGTGCGCGCTTTCGCACTGGTGCGCGAAGTATTGCCATGGGGCGCATATCTTTCAGAACGGATGGCAACAGTTCGCGTACTTTTTTGCAGTCCGTTCTACAGATTTTGGAACGCTAATTGCAAAGGTTGGAGTGCGGCACAATAGAAGTGCCGACATCCTGCGAGACGAGTCGAGTGCCGTTTTAACATTTTCCTTCCCCTATGTTCTTCATTTTGCTAACTATTGAAGACTAGAAAAGTGATGGAAATAATTGTAGTTTAGTCAATTGAACTTGAGGTGATTAAATGCGCAAAGAAACAGAGCATAGAGAACGCAGAGGAACGAGCAACTTTCCTTTTAGTTTCTCCACGTTCGTTTCATCACAGCCACAATACAAGTTTCCAAATTACGTTACAGTTATCACGGGCAAATAATCAAGATAAAGCCGCCGCGGATTCCCTTCAATATTGAAGTGCTGGAGCGGCGTGAAGTAATGCTTCTCAAATCGAAATATATGTCATGATAATCATTTGTTCAGTGGAATTAGCAAAATAGGGTGGCATGGAAACGCTTTATATCACGTGTTGCAATAAGTATTGCGAAGACTTCCAGCCAACGATTTACTCCTATTGCTTCTGATCTGTTGCAGATTCAGTTGTTGTTTGCTCATTGTGAAGGACGTCGTGATCAGAGGGATGTTCGAAGTGGATATTCTTTCCTTTCCCTTCGGTAATGAGCTCGACTTCCATGTTCTTCTTGTCCTTTTTCTTTTCTGCCTTCTTCAAATCAGATTCATTCTTCTTCTTATCATTTTTCTTCTTTTCCATCGCTTCTTCATTCAGATTCTCCTTTTCGATGGGTGTTTGCGTTGTGGCAAGGGCTTCCATTGCTTTAGGCTTATCCTCAGCTTCACCCTTTTCATTATGGTGTTCAGAGCTCATACTATTCACTTCTGCGCTTTTTCCTTGGTGATTTTCGTATTGTTCAGATATCTCATGAGCACTTTTGCCGTGTTCGGAATGATCTACTTCTTCGTGTTCCGAATGATCAGAGCGTTCGGTGCTTGTTTCCTCGTGATGATTTTCATGATGAACATCTTCGTCTGGTTCAGGTAAATCCGGTTGGTGCGCTTTGTCAATACCGTTCTCTTCATGGTGTTCTGTTTCTTGTGAGTTCGGCGGCTCTTCGTTTTCCAAATGTCTTTTGTTTTCATTCTTCGTTTTGCCATTTCCTTTCTTCTTCTTGTCTTTAGATTTGGGGGACTCAGCATGTTCTTGTTCAGTCAGTTCTTGCTTGGTGGGTTCTTGTCCCGTGGCTTCGGAATGTTCTTGTTCGGTTGAGTGCTCTTCATTACTATGTTCTGAATGTTCTTGCCCATCTGACTCTGAGCGTTCTTCCTCTGCCGGTTCAGAATTTTCCTGTCCAGTAGCTTCAGTTTCTTCTTGCCCGGTTGCTTCCGAATTTGCTTCCTCAGTTGCTTCAGTTTGTTCTTCTCCGTTGGACTCTGAGCCTTCTTGCGCTGCGGTTTCCGATTCTTCCGATTGTTCATTTTCCCCTTGCCCGACTTCTCCGCCCCCTTCCTCTTCACTCGCCGCGCTGCTTGCACCGCCATCGTCCTCCTGTTGACGTTGAGAATTCATTGCATTTTGTCTCAGGTCCGCTTCTGGCTTTTCAGTAGTAGACGTTGATACGAAATCCTTGATTCTTTGTGCGCTTGTCAGAGCATTGTCAACCACTTCAGTTGAGTGTCCGAAAAAGCTTTTGACGAGATGTCCACCTTCTTTTGCAACGTTTACTGATCCTCTAGCCGCGGTCGAAATTCCTCCAGTAATAGCGGAAAATATAAACTTCTTAGGTGTCCGACCGGCCGTTCGCCGTCCTGTTACTGACTGAGGTGCCATGCTTTCGTCTTCAGGGGTATCTTCTGCCGTTTCAGTGCCTCCTGCTATTTCAGTGTCTTCAGCAACTTGGGTTTCCTCAGATTCTCCGGAATCTTCAGCTGCAGCTGACTCCTCAGCCGCTTCGTTGTGTTCTTCCGTTTCAGGCTGTTCGGGAGGCCGAGCATCATTCACAGAATGTTCTTCCATGTGTTCCTCTGTATGCTGTGCTTCGTCTTCTTGATTATGATCGGATTCTTGTGGATATTGATCCTGTGTCTTGCCACCGGGCAAACCATTAGCCCTCAGAGTTGCAATTTTCTTGCCGAACGGGTTTAATCCGCTCCAAAATGATTTTTTGCTGACACTTTACTCGGAGTTGTGCTTGGTTTATTCCAGAAAGATTTCACTTTGGTTTTGGCTGCTCCAAATGCAGATTTTGTTTTGTTCTTGACTGTTACAAAGAATGATTTCGTTTTCTCCGCGACCTTTCCCAAATTCCGAGTTAGCACATTTCCGCCGGAACTTTTAGGTTGGGCTGTTGTGCTGTCTTCATTGCCGGGTGTTTTTCCTCTTTGGGGACTCGGATCGACACGATTGCCTCTGTTCATTTTTCGATTGGATGACGCCATCTGATTTTGTCCTCGGTTTGACCCTCGAGTGCCCTGCAAAACTTCTGATGCGATGCTGTTCCAGAATTCGACTTCTCGGCTTTTGATGCATAAATTAAGACCTCAAGATGGAAACAAGCTTAATCAAACGTACTTGCCAGCCAGCTCTATTGGTGTTTTGAGACAGAGGAGTATTTTGGCCGACTCGATTCTTCTTATTGGATCCTTGGCGTTCTTTATGATATTTCCGACCTTTTTTCGATTGTCTGGATCGTCCCTCTTTATTCTTTCTTTTTCTATTCGAGACGCCATTATTGCTGTTTTGATTATTTGGAGATCTTCCACGGGCCTACAAGTTTGATGATTTATTTCGTCGAATATAAAAATGTTGCACGTCTAGAAACTTACACGACGCTTGGTGACTATCTTGCCTGCTTCACTCCCTTCGATTTGCAGCATCTGAAAAGAAAACATTGCCAAATGTGTGATGCGCAGTTGGAAAACGACTTGTCACTGATTACTATTGAAACGAGAGGCGGATTTGAATGAATGACAGACAACCAACACACCTCTTCCACCTCTCCGGCCTCTTCTTCTGAGCAAGCGGCAGCGATCAGAAATAACACCAAAGGCAAGCATAACAGAAGCCTCATCGAAGCTGAGAAAATGGTTCAGATTTACCGGATGATAACGTACCGTTTTCTCTTTGAGAATGCTGTCGAAAGCCTCGCCGAAGTTTCTAGTTGTTTTCTTCTATTACGAATGTCGAGTCGGTGAAGGCCGCTTCAATAAGTACGAAGCTAGACAAAACGTTCATCAACACAACTTCACACATCATTAAACATCGATTTCCAGCAAACTGCAGCGGAGCTGTCTAATAAAAACTGCAGTAGAGCTCTCCAGTACAATTAGTTCCCTATTCTCTGTTTCGTGTTGGCCCAAACGTGTGGACGTGCGATGAAGCTATTCTCGTGTGCAGAGAGGAGGAGAAAGTCCTCACTGCTGGGACGAGCAGCAAAAAGCAGAGTGATGGAGTGACATTCCATTATTACTGCACTGGGGGATCCATTGAGTCACCAGAGGAAGGCGAGAATAACCTTCTCACACAAGACCCCTTCACACTTCATTCAAATTCGAAGGATTTAATTGCGCAAAACCACCTCACAATCAGTCTAAATGTAAAGAGAGATTCTATTTCTGTAATTAGAAAGGACTGGATCTAGCGGAAGAACACTTTATTCGGAAAGATGCACACACGGATGATGACCGGACGCGAAGAAGACTTTCATGCATTTTCAATGATCTTCTCCAGCTTCTCTACAGCTCCTGAAAGAGTGTATTCGTTTGAATTGATAGAAAGCCTTAGTTCTAGAAAAGCACCGGAAATAGACGGATCTCACCAAAGCTACTGGGGAAGGACGCTGCGAGAGAGGCCCTGGCGTCGTCCGAGAGCGCCTTGTGAGCAATCAACATGTTTTTGGCCTGTAAAATTCAAAAAATATTTTCGAACAAAGCAATGTTCGAACCGTTTTCGTCGCGAGAGCCTGAAAATCCTTCGCAAACGAACGGAGATGCTGAAAAGAAATTATGCTCCTGACACGACCATCCAAGGAACCATTTCATGATCTACGTATGAAATCACAACGATCATGAAACAGGGGACGAAGAGATAGATCAAAAGCGCGCGCAGTCCGTCATTGGTGTTGTCCGGGCGTGGGAACAATACCTTTTCCGCGAAGTCGCTTGCCTCGCGCGTTGTGGCGGTGTAGCGGGCGGTCAGATCAGCGGTCATCTTGTCGTAGGCGGTATCTTATTAGGGATTAAGCTATTATGTTAGTCAAAAGCATTGAGTTGAGGGTTGGGCTCAGTTTGGTCCAAAAAAACTCTGAGGCAAGTTGGCCGCTTTTTAAAGAAGGAGTAGGAGGAAGATTCCGGTCCGTAGAACAGCTGTGGCCATTGTGGGCAAAATATTCTAATTTGCGGACACAGGCGAAAGTGCACGTGCACTTTCGCCTGCGTCTGCATTTTAGCACATTTTGGCCACAATGAGCACAGCTGTTTTACGGACCGGAATCTTCCTCCTACTCCTTCTTTAATTCCTTATGAGTCATATAAGTTATGACCATGCTGTCCGGTTGAGCGTAAATGTTGCGTCCTTATTCACGAATTTTCTATCTTGTGGACTCGGGTACTATTGTGCGAATGTATAGAAGTAATCGAATCGTAAACCTTACCACGACAGAAATAATCGCTTTGAGATCCTCGCCCTTCTCGGCATCTTTCAGCTTCTTGACCTTCAAAAGTAATGGTATGGACCAACAAAAGGGTTCTTACTACTCTTGTGTGGATGATAGACAACATTATTAAAAGAAGCTCAACTCATCGTTCCACTCGAGATTTGTTAAATGTTTTTGACATATGAAATGTATTTTAAACTAATGAACATATTGGGCAATATTATGAATGATGGCGGTCGAAAACTCGTACCGCGTCACTCTCACAAGTGTTTCCTTCCAGTCGCAGCGCGATCTTGTCGTACTGATGCTCGAGATATTTCGGAGTCATAGAGCCAAGGTACGATCGGAAAGCTGCAAAGGGTAAAGAGTTGAGAAATAGGCATTGGAAATCGATAGATTTAAATCGATGGGAAATCGATAGACCGACCCACGAATTCGTGAGCAGTGGAGAAAGAAACGTTGCCTGCGTTTGCAGTGACTGCGAAGGTGAAGAGAAGTATCACGGCCAGTATTTTCATCCCTGAAAGAGTGCGATTGAATAGACAGTCGAGAATTATGTGGAACTTGAAGCTCTGGCGAGATTCCTTGCGAATCTTTGCAAGACGGACTGATAGAGGGAGGAGGACTCGAAAGCAAAAACGAAAGCAACTGCTGTGTGGCTATCGCTTACCTGGACGGACACATGTTAAACCGGATACCCAGATACCTTCCATGCAGAATCATGTTTATTGGTTCGCACCACAGAACTTGTAAATCGTCCATGTGAAAAGCTGAGTTAGGGAGATGGGCGGAGAGTCAGGATATCAATTCTGGAACACACTCACACTCACTTTCTCCCTCTATTGTCTAGAGCCCAAGCAATTCTAATTTCCCGTTCCGCGACACTGTGTTTATCTCATAGTCCCCTTCTGTATCTCTGGAACAAAAAGGGCTACGAAGCTGAAATTTTGCATGCCAGTTGGACCTGGATTCCAACCGAAGCCTACAAAATTTGAGCAACAAACTCTTTGATAACGCAGAAATACAGGAACCTGACGTTATGCCTCCCGATCGATAATTTAGAATTGCTTGGGCACTTGACAATATGTGGTCGTTGACCTGTGTCTGGTCAGGATTGCCATAATGACAGTAATCAGAGAGGTTGTTGTTACTCTTTCTTTAAGATTGGCATCGTGTCAAGAAGTTCAGAAAGTCCTTCAAGAAGGAGTGGGAGGAACTTTTCTTATTTATTATAGGTTCATTTTTTGAAAAAAAAGAGTCACTCGACCAGGGAATTCCCTATCTGCGCAAACTCTCGAGCCTAAGCCGTTGCCTTTGCAATGCGTGCGTATGAGTCATTCTCTGATAAGGAGTCCCCATAATCCTTCTTTGCCCACGAGTGACTGTCAGTAAACCTGATGGCAAATATACTCTGGTGTTTCGCAGTCATTGGCCAAGCTTGGTACCATGCTTGGAAACAATAAATCTGTTTT
Organism: Levipalatum texanum; assembly: GCA_014805385.1. NCBI lineage: Eukaryota > Metazoa > Nematoda > Chromadorea > Rhabditida > Diplogasteridae > Levipalatum > Levipalatum texanum. The sequence goes on from JACMIG010001433.1 coordinate 17,830, forward strand.
GATGGTCCAAACTTGGTTCAAATTTGGACCAACATTTTATTTGTTGGTCCAAGTTTGGGGAGAACTGAGTATTGGTCCAACTATGGAGAGAACTTGGTCCAAGTTTGAACCAAATTTGGACCATCAAAACAGATTTATTGTTTCCAAGCATGGTACCAAGCTTGTGGGAAACACCAGAGTATTTTGCTTATGCTCGACGGCAAAATCGTGATGTCAACGATGAAGTAACTGCAAGATTCCATGTCCTTACAATTAACACAGCTGGGACAATTGCAGCAAATATTTGGCCAGTCTCTGGTTTGGATTACCATAACGGCAGTGATGAAAGAGGTTGCCTCTACACCTCGTTTAAAGAGGTCACATTGGCGGCAGGCGTTAAAGCATAAGAGTGTGGAGGGACTCGTAGCACCGAAAACCGTGATCACTTTGAGTGCATCAAATGGAGGGGAGCTACAGCCAGGTATTTTTTTTATAAATTTCAACGAAAGTATATTTACAATATTCCCGTCTCTGTAATGGTCTCTACGTGTTTCGGATTCAGCGGGAATATCAAATGGCTACCCAGTTTTTTTACAAGACCCCTCGAATGGTGGAACCTTCTCCTCCCATTCCTCATTCACTCATTTGCATTGACGACGACGATGAAAATGATGACATTTCTGAAATTCTTTGTTGTTTTCATGGTAAAAGTTATCCTGTTAGCGCAATGATAATGTCGAGATTGTCGAAGCACAACAAGTCGTTCGATCACGTCGACTATGTTTCAGGACTTTTGAAAATGAAAGTCCAATGGACGCGGACCAATGTTCCAAACGGAAATGTCATCTTACAATTAGATTCCATCCCCGTCCACCATTGGTACTGCCCGGCCCTCTCCGACGATCTCAGCCAGTGGAGGAACCGTTTCATCCCGTGCCTCATCCACTCATCTGCGTTAACGACGACGAGGATAATGTTGTTATTTTTGAAAATCTTAACGTTATTTTCGTGCTGAAAGTTATCCTTTTGCGCAATGAAGATGTCGAGATTATCGAAGCACAACAAGTCGTTCGATCACGTCGACTATGTTTCAGGGCTTTTGAAAATGAAAGTCCATGGGAGGCAGACCAATCCGAAGGGCCATGATACCATATTTTTAGATTCCATCCCCTCGGAAAGTCCTCGGAGCCCTTCTTTATACTCATCCCCGCATATACTCGGTACTGCTTCGTTCTCTCAAACTCATGAACTTTTCGCCGGTATTTCAGAATCGTTCGATTACGTCGACTATGTTTCAGGACTTTTGAAAATCAAAGTCCATTGGACTCGGACCAATCTTCCGAAAGGAAACAATTAGATTCCATCCCCGTTCATCATCGATAGTGCCCGGCCCTCTCCGAAGATTTCATTGGTTCGCCGACAAAATGGTTGCGGAGATGTCAAGGAAGCAAGATTCCGTGTCGACAAAACAGCTGGGGCAATTGTGGCAAAAGTGCACTTTCTACCTGTGTTTGGTCTGGATTGCCATAATGACAGTAATCAGAGAGGTTGCTCCTATTCCTTCTTTAAAGAGATCACATTGGCGGCACGGAGACATATCTTTGTATACCATAACCCCGGGCAGCTTGAATACGAATCGAGACTATATTTACAATCGTTCGCACGATCTCGAAGAATGAATTCGCGAGAGTGTGGGTCAATATTCGCGGTCCCATTTCGCTGCGATCGCATCAAATGCAGGAGAGCTATCGTCAGGTATTTTTGAATTGAATAAATTTATATCCGCACCATTCCCGGCCCTTCTTTCGTCTCTACGTGATTCGGACCCAGTGGGGTATGCTCTGGCTGCCGAGTACTTCCGAGACAACCCGTCGAATGGGGAGCCAGTGGAGGAACCTTCCCATCACGCCCCTCCTCCCTCACCTCCCCTTCCTGCTCCTCTCAACTGCTTAGGCAATGATAACGATGATGAGGTTATTTTTTCAAGACACAAATAAGTCCGCAGAATCATTTCCCCACCTTGCCAAGAACGGGCCTGAGTTCTACGCTCAGACTGAGTACCTCGTGGAAGTAGACGTCGCAGAAGCCAGTGATGTCGAGGATACTGTTTCAATTCAAGACTCTGAGACGGTCAGTTCATCAGAACAATGTTGATACTGCTGAACTACAACAAATGCCGGTTATGAATGAAGAAGTCTATGAGGATACCCCGAAAGATCAGCAATGCAAAGATACTCACCCAGCTGTTGAAATGGAAAAGGAAGCCGAAAACGTCACTTCTAGCCAGACTGGCTTAGTACAGCAGACAGAAATCACCAAGGATATAATGCTGTACAAGTATAACAAAGGAATTGGTTTGCAACAAAGGCTATAGATCCAATGTCATGTTTCAGGAAATCAAGAGGAAGTGCGATGTCCCGAAATTTACATCTTCCGAAATCGTCTTCATTGCTCTATACGCTCTTCCCATTGGAGTGTCTGGATTGGCAGATTCGAACATCTTGATCTTTGCACAGTAAGCTAAACAAAAACGTAGTTGTCCCACGAACTCTTCTATTTAGAAACAACTTCCCGATTAGGGTAGTCGAAATCAAGCCTAAAATAGTCGGTTTCCTTTCGTCTCCAGACGGGCGACGGCGAATTCAAGCGCTTGAATTCGAGGCGACGCGAA
>JACMIG010001434.1:2572-20462 GCA_014805385.1 Levipalatum texanum
TCCCCCTCCCTCCAACAGGGCGATTGAGAGTGAGATCAGAGGGCAGGTCGAGCTGTCTCTTCCCTGCCTGGCCACCCGGAGAGGGTACAGAGAGAGAAGAGGTTCCAGACTGCAAATAGTCGAAGAAACGAAACTCTCGCTCTAGATAAGATCATGATGAAAGGGAAACCACAGGGACAACAAGCAAAGAAGAGATTCTCCGCGGTTAGAATCGACACAAATAATGTAGAGAATAGACACGGGATTGCACGATAGCAGCCAAGGTTCAGGCAGAAAAGATAACGGAATTGTCACGAAGGCAACTGACTTACTCGAAAAGAGAACGGAATTGTCACGAAATGGACATATAAGAGGGGTTCAATTAAATGGTGTACTAAATCTCGCCTCTTTGTAAAGTGCACTCCCTGCACGCAAGAGTGCACCTTACAGGCAGGTGAGATTTAGTACACCATATTTTTAAATTGAACTCCTCTTATATGACATACTTTTTGAAAAGAGCGACGGCGCCTGTGAAAGAAGGCACGAAGGCGACCACCTGTAAGACAATATTTGTGAGCTCGGAAGATTACCATCTTTTACTGGACGACGGTCTCTCTTGTGGAATACGCCAAAGCCATTATGATTGAAGTTTTGATTCCCAAAAACGTAACGACATTTTGGAACGTTGTTTGAATGCGGAATTTATTTTTGAACGAGCTCGTATTCACATTATATAATTGAGTTCATCCAGGAATTGATAATTCCCTGAAACATACCTGCTCCTCGAGCACTGCCTTTACCATCTGTCGAGCACACGAATTGATCGACATGAAGGGCAGCCATCTTCAAGATGAATATTTCACTCCGGGATCAGTAGGGCGAGCAATTCATTGTTTCCCGTTCGGCGACAATGTGATTCTCTCGCTAGTCAACTCAATGGGTTATGAAGCTGATATTTCGCCTGAAAGTTGGACATCGTTTCCAACGGAAGTGTGGTTGTCAAAAATTCCTCGTGGGCTATCAGATATGGAAGGCGGAGCTTTCGCTGCTTGATCGAAACATCAGAATTGCTCTGGCGCTCGACAATATTGTCGCGCACCTTGAGCTTCCTACTCCTTTTTATTTGGGAGATTCAGAAAGCACTGTGGAGACAACAACGATGCTAGGAGAGATCAGAGAATATCCGAGGTTCCTCCACATTCAAACTGGCGTCGTTTGAAACTTACGTGGAAGTAGGCCTCATTCCCACGTTCAGGATCATCGGGGTGCGCGCAAAGTACGGGCAGAGCTGGAATCCGTAGGAATTCATTTCTTGAGGAGTTCGACTATTTATGTCTGACGGGGGTGCAGAACGACAATTGAAAGATATTCTTTGCAGTTTCGATGCAGGCGCAGAATTGAAAGTTATTCTTTGCAATACATTTTCCGTGGAATTGAAACGTATTTGTGGTCGTATATTCCACTTGACAAACTAAAGATTGTTGTGTTTTCTTTTGAGATACGAGAACATAATACGGGTTTACAAGGAAAGTCAAATAAAACTATTTAAATTAATTTTGAATATTATCGATCTTGAAATGATACCGTCGTGCAGTGAATGCCGTGCAGACCTCGGTCTCGCATCTCCATCTCCACGCATTCCATCACTCCGCGCACCGCGAATTTTGTTGGGCTGCAATCCGGACTTATGATGTTTAGAGAATCCGGACTTATGCTATTTAGAGGGCGGACCCTTTGTGATTCCGTTAGTATAAATACAAGAAAGCATGTTCTCAAAAGGGGATTGGAACGGCCACAAGAAAATACTGGCAACGGCTAATCTAAAAGGGTCCGGGTTTATGATATTTGGAGGAATTGTTCTAGCCAGACTTGGAAGTGTGACCCTACATACCAGTATGCGATGCCGTACGTCTCGCCCGCGTAGCCCGCTATGGAGGAAACGGCAACGACCTGACCCCGCTCCCGAGCGATGAACGATGGGAGAAAGGAACGGATGGTCTGAAGAGGAATTGAATAAAGGAGGGAGAGAATGAAAGAACAGGCTTGAGGATTTAGAACTCCTTTTGATTTTTGGGCTGCTCGCAGTAATTTAGGGGAAAAAACTTCTTACGAATAGGTGGCACGATCTTATATAATCGTTAGGGGAAAATAGAGCAGATACTGAGCTATTCGAATAGGTTTCAAGGTCTATCTTAATATCTCTGGGGGAGGGAGGTGAGCAATGCTCCGTCGATCCAGGATGCAAAATCAACACTAACATTTGTCCCCAAGCACCTTCAAGCAGCGTTTTCTCCACCTTGCAAAGATTGAACGAATTCTGAAAAATCTTTTATAAAAATTATAAACTATTATAACACTACTCGTCTCATAGAACACCCACAACTCAAAAATCGCCACTGGTAATAGTCGTCCCGACGACGTAGACATCCCGTTTCACGCGAGGAAACGCCCGTTTCATTACTATTTAAAGTCTTTCGAATACGTTTCAGTATCCTCTCGTATGCATTATCTAGGAGATTCTGGAGAGCAATTTTCGAATACGTTTCAAGGCCTGACCAAAATTCGGTGGGGAGGATGAATTGCAATAATGCACCGGTTACGACTTTAACATCGCCACTAACATTAGTCGTTCCAAGCACCTTCAAGCAGCGCTTTCGTTCCACCTTGCAAATATTGTAAACCCGATAAAAAATTCTTCAAACTAACATTAGTCGTTCCGAGGACGTTGACGTCGAGGGCCTTCCTCATCTGATCCGGAGTCACGTCAAGGAAGAGGCCGAAGAAGAGCACTGCCGCGTTGCAGATGATGATGTCGACGGGGCCTGAAGGTTTGATTGAATTATTCTGGGTCTCGGCTGGAAACAACGTTTCTGCGTGGTTACGGTAATCTACAGTAACATTTTCGACGACCACCATAACGACATACCGCAGAATACAATTGCTGCTTGTTAAAAATTTTTATACCTTACGCTCAGATTATTGTGATCCTATTCGCAATGCGATATTTGAGTTATGTATGAAACGTACAAAAGGCGAAGGATAGGGCGACTTTTTTCGCTTTATGTCCACGGAGCCTGATTTGAAAGTATAGTTCAGGGTCACTCAGGGATTTGAAGGGAGAGCAAAAATAGACATAGGTAACGTCGTTGCAGTGTAGCTACGGTATTCTACAGTAATTTCTCTATGATGGCCTCTACCTACTCAATTGATAATTTTGATTGTTGCGGGCGCGAGCGCGACGGTCATTGTGTTTCCAATCGCAAATGGATATTTGAGTAACGTATGAAACACAAGTCGAAGGAGAAGCAGGCTATGGTTTTTTTTGAAGATCATGCCAACGGGGCCTGATTTCAATGAATGAAAGCTCATTTGGGGGACTCAAAGAGTAGATAAAAAGAAGAGTTGGATTGGTCAAGACAGGATAATTACGGTAGTCTACAGAAATTAAAATTCGTTTTTTTACCCTGGCGAAAAAAGAGCTATTGTGTTCCTGCTCGCAGCTAGATGTTTGAAAGATCTATGAAACGTATGTCTAAAGAGCGATCATTCCCCGTTTTGAAAAGGCTTGGTTCTCGAAACAAAAACTACCGTACCCAAGTCTCCTTCAATCTCTGCTGCCACTGCATCGAGACGGACGTGATCAGTGATGTCGACTGTCCAGTGGCTGGCTCGGCCTCCGGCTTCCCGGATCTCTTCGACGGCTTCGGTGAGGGCTGCCTGTTGAGGAGATATTGGCGAGGCATAATCGGTGCGGAGGAAACGGTGGTTCGCAGATCGATAAAATAGGGGGATAAAGTTCGAAACCCATTATCGTGGGAATAATCAATGCGGAGGATTCGTTGATAAAGCGCGCTCAACTAAAAAGTCTGGTGTAGTAAATCTCGCCTGTCTGTAAAGCGCACTCCCTGCACGCAAGAGTGCACTTTACAGGCAGGGGAAGTTTACTACGCCAGACTTTTAGTTGAGCGTGCTTTATATTGTCGGGCACCATAACGAGTTACCACGGTAGCGTGGGGGAAACGCACCTCTCACTCTTCCACGAATTTATTACCAGATTGACTCGAAGCCAGGGTAGCTCAAGAGCTGCATTTATTGTAGAGAACCCGACGCGTTCTAATTCCCACGCCCGGATAAGACCAATGACGGACTGCGCGCGCTTTTGAACTACCTCATCGAACCCCATTTCATGACCCGTGTGATTCGTTGACCGAGAAATGGGTCCGAGGAGGTAGATCAAAAGCGAGCGCAGTCCGTCATTGGTCTTATCCGGGCGTGGGAATTAGAACGCTTGGGGTTCTCTACAATACATGCGATACTGTGGGAATACCCCGAGTTTTGGCGCACGACAATATCCTCAGCATCGCTTTTTCACGGGATACTAACTCGAGCAGCGCTTACCTCATTAACATCAAGCAGAGCAACAGTGGCCTTCCTCTCGACTGCGAAAAGGTATGCCATCCGTCGTCCCAGGCCCGATCCAGCTCCCGTTATAACTACGACGCGATCGCAGACAGACTGCAAGGGAATCGCAAACTGACTGTGACTCTATCAGACTTACTGTAACCCGATCGCAGACTGTCTGTAACTCTATCAGACTTACTGTAACCCGATCGCAGAATGACTGTAACTTTATCAGACTTACTGTAACCCGATCACAGACTGACTGTAACTCTATCAGACTTACTGTAACCCGATCGCAGACTGACTGTAAGAAAATTACACATTGACTAGCTCCGATCGCAGTCTTACAGCAACTCGATGACATGTTTACGGTAACTCTGTACTTCTTTACAATAACTCTGAACTTCAATCTCTCCCTCGGGTTAATTGTAGAAGGATGTATCGAGGTCTAAAGTTCGTTTTGTGAAACATACTCGCGAAATTTAACTCCATATAAAATATTTTTTAAAAAAATCGACATGATTCTGGATAGCTAGATCATAGGTCCCACCTTTTCCGTCTTCGACATCCATCTCCAGAAGTCGCTGGGCGCATCGACAAAGACGACGTGCAGCAGGACGCCGAGCGTACTGTACAGCTTGTAGAGCCATGACGTGTATTCGCCACGCATGCCCCTGAAGACTTGTTGTGCGATCATCGTATGGAAATTACTCTTCATCGATTACGGTAATTGCATTATGACGACGTTTACTACACCAGATTGTGCGCTTCAATTCTTGAATCTACCTGGTGTAGGAAACGTCGTCCTAGAGAAACTACAGTAAAAACGGTCAGCGGCAGACGACGACGTTTGCTACACCAATTTGAGCACAAATTTTCTAGAATAATCGTTGTGTTGGAAAGGTCGTCCTAGCGAAACTACGGTCATCTACAGTATTCGCCATCCGACGACGTTTACTACACCAGGCATGATTTTATAAAATTAAAATAGTACCTTATTTATGTCTTCGTCCGCGCGGCTGGCGGGAATGAGGAGAGGTCGAAAAAAGATAGCAATCCGCAATGGGGCGAACTAGCGGAAGGGGACGATGGATCCAGGGAAGAGGACGAGAACTTTTCACTTTTAGCCGCTAGAGAGTGCTCTTGCTCCTCCTCCCCCTTCCGTCGGGAATGGGACCCTCCGGGCAGTCAAGGACACGAGGAGCAGACTTTGCCTTTGAATGGGGTCACCCTACCGAACCACCGATGATACCTCCCAGGCAGATTGGCCCCGGCGATTACCCCGAAAGTGGAACGGATTGAGGGGAGCTTTTTGCCTCCCCCTTCCCCTCCCCTCTTCCTATTCTTCCCCATGATACAACAGCGGCCGGTTCGTAATGCGATCGGCGTATAAATATTATTGGTAGCATCACGACGACTGGTTATGCAAGTGGCTCATGTTAAATTATGTAAGAGGGAAATTAAAAAAAATCCCACGAGAAAGTTTAGAGCAGTAATACGAGCAGTCTGAAACCTATGATTTTTTTTTGCTTTGGCTTAAATTTTCCCATCTTTTTTGTATTCTGTTGCACGATTGAGGTTACGAGATCGTGTTTCGATTTTCAAAGAAGAATAAACTTCTTATGTATAGATTGTCAGATGGCTTCGCATCTACAGAACAGGAAGACTAAGTCACGGAGGTCCGTAATTTGAATTGGCGCGCTCGACCGAGGGCAGGCCGTCTGTCAGCAACCGGCTGGTGCGTAGCCAATAAATGCCGCGGGTCAGGGTGCGAGCGCGCATGATTTTGCCTCAATACTTCGCTTTATACTTTATTTCTAATTGTGCTGGCTGTTTGTAAACTTTCTACATGTAAAATTCATCATTCGGATCTATGACATCACCTCTCTGTCCCCAGTAACGTTTATAATCCGATTCTTGCAGCGTCCAGCTTCTCATTAATTAATTACTCTTGGCACAGGGGTTGTGGTTTGTTCAGCAAAATGGTTGCTTTTTAATTATTTTATTTTTTTCACCGACCGCAGTGGGTATGAATGGGGCGCCTCCCAACCAACGATTCATTCATACCTCCCTTCCTCGGCTCATCGCTTATCATTTGACTCAAATGATTTGACAGGGAAGAGAGACGATTCTTCCCTTGGCGCACTTGAGGCGATTTCACGCCTACTTTCTCTCCGATTTAAAGAATAGATAATCGTTGTTATTGTTCTCGAACTGGGGGTGCCACCACACTCTCTTTTCATCCAGCAATCGGGGAGACGGCTTTTGTGTCCTCGAGTCTTTCATTCGAGTAAGGAAAAGAAGAAGGGGGGCGGAACACATCCTCAACTCCCTCTTCTTGTCTCCCTCGCTCTTCCATTTATTGTTTGCGCCGCGTCTTTCTGGTGGAAGACCCCCTCGGTCGCTGATCCTTAACTGCATCGGTAGTGATAGTTCCCCGTGGTCGCCGGCATAATCTTGCCCCCGACTGCGTCACCGACCTTATGAAAGTGGCCGAGGTCTGATTTATCTCTGATCGCCTCTTCAAGTGCCGCTCACTCATTTTTCTGTCCCTCCGAGCAGCTGTGAATAGGAGGAGCTCCTCAAGAATAGAGGGAGAGAAGAGGAAGAAGGAGGAACAGGAGCGATGCAATTTTGACGTAGAAGGGGGAGGGCTTTCTCCTGCTGCCCATGGTCCTTTTCTTCGACACTCGGACTCTTTTCCTCACGTACAAGCCTTGGGTTGATTGAGGTTCGGACACCGGTGTTTCCTCTGCTCACAAAGGTATGCAAGGGAAGTGCCACACTTTATCATTCATAAGACAAGAGGGACTCGTCTTCTGGAAGGCTCTCCCTCCCTCCCTGCAGTTCCTAATGCGATTGCTTCGCCCTTTGACCTCGCTTCTTTTCGGATCCCTCAATTTTATTTACTCTCGCGTCGGCGCTCTCTCGATTTTTCGTTTTCTCTCTCGCCTATAAATCTTTTTCTATTTCCCCGAACGATGTTCGCTGGTCCCTGTGATGAACTCTCATGGTCGTTGTCCTCCTTTTTCACTCCTCCCATCTCCGGCGAACTTCCATGTCATCCCTCTTCTCCTCCATCAAAGCACACCCCGTGCTCCCCAGTGAATAAATAGTTGCCTGACTGAAAATTTCAATGTTTACCCCCTAGCGGGTCCAAACGTCCCAATGTGCACCCCCCTAGACGTAATAAGTCCAGAACGACCTGCAAAATCTCAATTGTCTTCGAAATGTGCACCCCTTTGGCCCAAATTTCACAAATTTTCTAATGTGCACCCCCCTACCAGTCAGGCCAAATCAGGAACTATTTTTTCACTGGTGCTCCCTCTAGTCTCTATTGCATCTTCCCCTCTGGACACTCCCAAGCCGCCTATTTATTCCGCAAAATTATTCACTTCCTCCGTTTAGACTCCAATGTACTTTATGCTACAAGCGCGTAAACTCGAGCGGAGTTTAATTCTCTAATTATTTTGCAGTTTTTGAAACCTCAAGGCCAGGATCTAGGCCCCTACCGGAACTGGGCCGCTCAGTACGCCAGAATATGCGCACATCGCGCACCAATTTTCCCAGGTATCGGGTATCGATTGATCGAAGTCCATTATTGATTGATTATCTCGCAGCTGGAGGCCCTCGACGTGCCCTCGACTGATAGCTGCGCTCGCCGTCGTCTGCGTCCTCGCCTGCCCTCTCTCGGAGGCTGCGGCCACGGTAGAAAAAATGCTTTTTAATTATTTAATTTATTCAACGGTTTCTTCCAAAACAAATGTCCCATGTAAAAATTGAAAAGTTGCCAAGTGCGCTCATTGCGAAATCGGTGTCGCCTTTTAGGACGCTTTCCCTGGGAGGAAGAAAGGAGGGAGTTGTGTGGTGGCTGGGCGGGAGGGTGAGGCACATTGTGGTCCAGGCTGCTGCTGCTCTCTTTCTCTGTGACGCGTCTTTCTCGCATGGTCCATGGGAATCTACGGGAGGGAGGTGTGGGAGGAGGGTGGGAGCTATGGGGGTTTCCCTCCTTTCCTCCCCTCTGCACCCCGTGAACAACTGCTTTCTTTCTACTGCAGGCTCATCAGTAGAGTGCCGCTGACCTCACTGCTGGCGGGAAGGAGGGAGGGGGAGGGGGGGGGAGACGAGGGAGGATTTGAAAGAGACAGCAGGCCGGACAAAATAGAAGCAGATGGCAGGAGAAGCCTCTCTGAGGGATCAATTGATGTATGATCGCCTGCGCTCTACGGGATTCATGTGGTCTCTGGCGACGATGAAATGTAATGATTATGGAATCCTTCTAGAATATGCAAGATAGTTCTTGATGAATCTTGATGATGATGAATCTACGATGACAATTCCCTGCTCAATATTGTGCAGGACTGGGGGGCGAGGGCTGGAAATAGTTGTCGAGCTCATGAGAACATTAGTCATAGGTCGCTGAACGGCCTCGTGACGTGGGCAGCTAAAATAGCCGAATTACCTCCCTCTCCTCTGCCTTGCCTTGGGCGCCCCTAAGGACAAATCCGCCCCCCCTCCCCTTTCCATTCCAATAGCGTCCCCCAGAGGCTATCTTGAAGTGAGTGAGTTAGGAGGAGAGGTTCACCGCCCACTCACATCCCCCGCTCCCCCCTCCCCCCCCTTTAGTCGTCATCCAGCTTGTTCCACGACGATAGGAGCAATCTCCCCATAATGGTCAAAAAGCATGATGCCGAAAATAAAGTAATAGACGAACGCTTCGTCGTTCAGCGAAGAAGCTCCGTACATAAAATGGACACTCTTTCCATTTAGGCAAGGAAGATCTTGTTTCCGTATTCCGTAATGTGATCGCGGATTGCGAACTGAGCCCGGAGCATCTTGAGAGATGTTATGGTATTTCTATTTTCTATGGGGGGGTCCTGGATAAAATATATGTTTACGAATTTATCATCAGCACTTTTCGGCCCTCGATTCATGAAAGACGTGGCAAAGATTATGCTCTTATCGGCGGGGTTGGAAATAGCGCTATTAGTCTCCTGCGCTCTCTCGTATTTAAACAGTCTCTCGGGCAGCATCAACGCCAGTTGCAGCGCCGTTTATCTTTCACGTAGTGTCTTTCTCTGCTGACTGACGCTGATTAGTGGTGCGAGTGATATCATCATCGAGAAAGAGGGGCAGAATGCGTCCAGAAGATTGGCAACTAATCCTTCCCCGTGAGCTGAATGGACCTATCATGAGCCTATGTTATGAGGGTATTACGAAAATCACGATTATGAAAAGCAATAGGATTATACAGAAAAATTAATTTAAAAAAAGGGAAAATACACGGTCCTAGAGACCAAACAATAAACAGCGGAAATACGGACCGTAATAAAGAGTCCTTCAGGGAGAGGGCGGGGAATCCGCCACCGAACCCTCTATATCGGGCTTAAACTGGACAACCCCAACTACAGCCAAGCCAATTGGAAAGGTAGGTGCCAGGTCGTTCTTGGAATTCTATTCGAATTTTGATTACAGCCTTAAGTTTTTTAATAGAGTAATTTAAAGAAATATCAAAATGAGAGTCATATAAGGCACGCTCAGCTAAAAAGTCTGGTGTAGTAAACTTCCCCTACCTGTAAAGTGCACTCCTGCGTGCAGGGAGTGTGCTTTACAGGCAGGCGAGATTTACTACACCAGACTTTTTAGTTGCGAGCGCCTTATATAAACTCCATTTCCAGCCCTACATTGCGGGTATCCGAATCGATAGCGATCCCAATGACAGGGAGGCACCCCCGGGAACGAAGGGATACAACAGGTAGTTTTATCGATATCGATTTATCGATCGGAGATTTAAAGCGTTAATTAATTCCCTTTGTAGCCAACGGTCCATCATCGTGGATCCCGAGCAAACTGTTCAACTCGTTTGTATGGGCAGCAATCTCGAATCGGTCGACAGGGTGTGTTAATTTTTTGCGCCCTCCCAAGAGGTTGATAACATAGGTTTTCCTTGCTGGATCGACGTGCCCCGACACCGTCGATGCGGCTGCGCAACGAGGTCTCGTAATCTACAACAAGGAAAACACTGAACATTTTCGAAACGAGAAAGAAGATACTATTGAGATTCTGCTCAAGGTTGCTGACAGGTGTGTTCAAATTTATTGCGTTGCTCTCAATTTTTCATCATCTTCCAGCAGCACTGACAAAACAGTAACTCCGACAGAATTCGCAGTCTGCTACACAGAGATAGGCAGGAATGATGTACTCGTGGTAAGTTTCGAATTTTTTTTACAAAATCGCATTTTAAAAAATAATAAAATACAAGAACTGCACCTGCTATTTATTCCCGTATGACGCTTTTTGATCCCCCCACGAAGATTCGACAGAAAGAAGATGATTTTCAGGTGCCCGGCAACCTCAACCGCATCTCTACGCTCGTTCCGCCGAAGAAATACGTCATGAGCAACATCTGGGCGCAGGTTTAAATTGTTTTATGTTTTAATTTTTACAATCTATTTTTAGAAATAAATATTATGTTATATTTTTTCTAGATAAGCGTCATCACCGTGCTTCTCACGCTTTCGGGTCTCTTCTCTGGCCTGAACCTCGGATTGATGGCACTCACGCCGCAGGAGTTGACGCTGATCCAGAAGTCGGGTACGGCGAACACCGAAAGAACGCTAAGCATGGATGGCTCATTTTCTGTGAATACGCACCGGAAGGTCGCCTGCGATCGCTGACTCAAATACCGGTTTCAGGCTCGAAGACTGAGCGAGGCTACGCCGCTACTATACTCCCCGTTCGTGAGAGAGGCAATCTACTGCTGTGCTCGCTGCTGATTGGTGAGAATCCAGCTTGAAAACCTACTGTGTTTAGAGGAGTCATGCAGCTTTGAACTTCCCGGAACATCAAAGAACCCTCATTCCAGGGTCCAGAACTTTTGGAAAACTCTCCATTAGAATGAGAAGTGGAGGGTAAACAGTGAGTATCCTCCTGTGGAAAGAACTGTTTATCTTTCCGACCTCGTACTTCCGCCGTTTACCTTTGGAATTGGGCACCTGACAATTTATCAAGATCCGGAACAGAGGCAGACTCAGTGGAAGCGGGGGTATTTGGAGCACGAAGAGAAAGGAGACTTGGGAATCGAGTTGAAAATGACGAAATGCATCGAAAATATCCCCATTTCAGGCAATGTCATGGTCAACAGCGGAATCTCTATTTTACTGGACGACCTCACGGGTATATTTTTTGCTATTTTGGAAATACATTTAAAATATCCAATTTAAATTTTTACATTTTTATTTTTCCAGGCAGTGGCTACGTTGCACTGCTGGCGTCTTCTGCTGGTATCGTCATCTTCGGAGAGATCTTCCCCCAATCCCTCTGCGTCAAGTGCGTCAGCTTACCCGAAAAGCGTCAACAGCGCTGGCGCACTCTTGCTCCCGATTTCATACCGTAGCCTTTAGGAAGGGCCTGGCAGTGGGAGCGAATACTATATGGCTCACGCGCTTCTTCATCGTCCTCACCTTCCCGGTTGCCTTCCCGATATCCAAGGTACTAAAACTTTTTAAAAATTAATATTTGAATTTCCGGCATTTCGGTTGTCACGGCGGGAATTTTAAATATATTTTTGTAGCTCCTCGACTGCATCCTCGGCGACGAAATCGTGGCCTACGATCGGAAGCGACTGCTGGAGTTGATAAAGGTAGCTTTTGGTACTCAAAGAACTTGCGATTGGTGCACTATGCCTGGAACGTATATTAATTTGCTAGTTGAAACATAACTAAACCGGGCAAATAAAAAGATTAAAATTGCTTTGTAGATGTCGACGGAGGAGAGCGGCCTTGCGGAGGAGCTCAAGATTGCCGTTGGTGCCATGGAAATATCCGACAAGACCGTCTCCGACGTCATGACCAAGATTGATGTGGGTATTTTTATGAATTGGCTATAAACAGCATATCACTTTCACACTAGTCTTTTATTAGAATGGGGGCGTCTGAAACATATCCGAACTTCAAGGAAACTGAATTCTGGGCCGCATACTGGCAGATAGGTTATTAAAGATTCCAGGCGTCCGATGAGATAGTCGCAGTGTCACCGACAATAGTCCGCATTTGGTTGCACACTAATAACGGAAAAACTGCAACGAAGAAATGCGCATTATTTGACGGAATATAGCGCATATTCACGCTGTATCATATTTTTATGGACTGAGTATCAACTGCATATCACTTTCTCATTCGTCATATATTAGAAAGGGGGGCGTCAGAAACATATCCGAACTTCAAAGACATTATTTGACGGAATCTCGCGCATATTCGCGCGGTCTCATTGACTAGCCGTTTCCCTTGACCACTGCAGTATCGACGGGGAGAACCTATCTGCTTCTAGAGAGGTTGATTTCGGTAATGATTCATGGATGAGCCCTCTCTCTCTCTTCATCCTGGTATTTGGGTCCCTGTGAGAAATCGTGCTCTTCCCACACGCATAACACGGAAGGAATCTTACGCACGAATATCCTCTCGATCTTGAGACTCGAGTGAAGGCCATTAATTGTTCATGACCCCGGGTCAATCCCAAATTACTCTTCCTCCTCTGATGAATGTTGAGGACGCGAAAACTAGTCATCACTATTCTCGATGGTGTTTCACACCATGGAGAATAGTGATGACTTTATTTTTTCGCTTTGATCGAAGTGACTTCTGGCGTCTAATACAACCTCTTGATTTTAGGACTCAGTGGATGCTTTCAATTGTGTATGACCCCTGGTCCTAATTCCACATTGTTCTTCTTCCTCTGATGGATTTCGAAGACAGGACAACAAATGTGTTTCACGGAATCGAGAATAGGAAGGAAATAATTGATCACATTGATTATAGAGTGAGACTTAATGGTTATAATGACAATTCGTAAAATCGCTTCGGCAAAATCAGTGGTCTTGTTCGGATGATTCCAAATAATTTATTATCTATAAAAATATCCAGGACGTCTTCATGCTCTCGGACACGACGACTCTCAGCACGAAGACGGTGGCGGAAATTCTGCGCATGGGCTACACGCGTATACCCATCTTCTCGGGTGAGGGCTGACTCTTTGACTCTCCTCTCTTTCTACTTCCTTTGGAGGAATCAGTGAATCTCTTGTTTTCGGGTTAGAACATCTTATACTCTCGTCGAATCTTTCCTGCCAGGAAGGAATCTGGATTTACATCGTAGCATGGAGACGAGAGACATGGAACCTATGCACGTTTGCACAACAACATTTCTTCAACGCCATCAAATTAGATGAAACATTTGCTTTCTAATTGGTCAGTAGAGACCTGCCTACGGCTTGAAATTGAATGAAACATTCTCTGATCGCAAGATACGGTCGGGGTGAAACATAGCTATTTTCTCATGAGAATGTGTCTTGCAAGTATTTCAAATATGTTTCTTGCTAATGGGGATTGGGGGTATTTCGGATAAGACTAATCGTAATTCCCTTTTCCGTCGCACCTTGACAATTCTCAATGTATCGTTCAGGCGACCGCAACAACGTCGTGTCGTTGCTCTTCGTCAAGGATCTTGCTCTCATTGATCCCGACGACAACTTCACCATCCAGACGGTGAGCTGGTTTATTTAGCAGAATAATATTCGTCAGAGCATGGAAGGGTAGTTCCGCATAGTTATCGTGCGAAATTGACGAAATCTCACGCCGAAATTAAAAAGCCGTCGTAATCCCCCCGGCGAAGGCGGAAAGGGTGAACACCCACCGCCCAAATTTTCTCATAGTAGCAACCCTTTTATGCACTGATACTTGTAATGAAATACTGAGGATCCGATGATCATTTTTGCCTATAGAAAATCGGACCATGTCCTGTGTCGTTGAAACATATTCGGAGCTGTATCAATTAGTATTTCGGCATTCAAGAAAAAACCAAACGGAAGTAAGAATTACTTTCTGCAGAGAATTGAGCCATATACCACATCTCTGAAACATTTTTGAGCTGGAGTGTGACTTCAAGAGTAAGATTATATGGACCCGAGTGAGGAATTCTGACGGCTTGAATATGTTCCCGCTCTACAGGTCTGCAACTACCATCAGCACGCGCTGCGCTTCGTCCACAACGATACGCCCCTGCGGGTCATGTTGGAGGAGTTCAAGAAGGTATTGGTTGGGGCGGGGGGAAACTATCGTCATGAGATAACCTCAGTAGCGGAGCGAAACCCGCCCATTTACATGTAGTACGGTTTTTCAGCAACTTCTCACTCTCATTCCTGCCTTTATCTGATCGCATCACAAATTGTCGTCATAGTATTTTCTGATACAATTTGAATCTCGTGAAACGCAAGTCAGACGGGGCTCTCTGCAGCGCTTTCAAACGGCTACGTCGAGACCCGTCTGACTTGCGTTTCACGGGATTCGTATTGTTACAGATACTACACTGACGTCAATTTGACCAGTTATTTCGGTCCGCATCGTCATGAAATTCAGCCAATATAGCTTTTGTCCTTGTTGCGGAGGAGGCGTGTAGTAGCAAGAGGGCCGCATTCCACTCCATCATTACTGCATTTATCGCATCGTCGGTACTAAAGATGTTGTTCCATTGCAGGGCGACTACCATCTCGCAATGGTGCACCGCGTCGTGGATACGGTGGAGACGGACCCGCTCTACGAGCTGCTCGGTGTTGTGACACTCGAGGACATTGTCGAGGAGATCCTCCAGGTAATCAGCGGTCCCTCTAGTTTGATCAGACTAGATTGTAGTTTGGTCTTTGTAGTCTGAACTTGAAAATAGTTTAGTTATTGATCCACCTGTTCAGGCGGAGATCGTGGACGAGACGGACGCCGTCATGGACAACGTCTCCAAGATGCGTAGGAAGGCACAGCGGGTGAGTGGGGGGAAGATGATTATCATCATCATGTTTATCGCTGTAGTAGGAATTACAACGAACATACGAATGGGCAAGAACCCATAAGGCGTGCCAAGATGGTATGTTCATGTGAGTTTCGCTGCTGCTGTAAAAGCCTATGCAAAAGGTTGCACGTGATTCTTCGGTGAGTAGGCTTCTAGAACAAAAATCCCTTAATTTTTAACGATTTACGAAAAAAAATAATTATATTCGATAGCATCACTAAGCTCATGCAAAAGCCATTAGCAATACGGGCATTTTTGAAAATATGTTGCTTATAAGCGTCGGCATTGTCTTGAGTTTCACGGCATCTGTAAAAGCTTCGAGATGATTTCACACGTGATACTCGGGGGGATATTTTGGACAAACAACCTTAATAGTGTAAATAATTGTTAGCCGGCATGTGCCGTCAACGCATTCGTATAGTTCATCGAAGAGGAGGATAATAAGCCAATTACGCCCCTTGTGTTTGTTATGGAACCCGCTGTATACCGCGGTAATAAGTGCAAGCAAGTTGTTGTTCCTGTATGCCCATTTGAGTCCAAATATTCAGCTCTATTGCTTAGTCAATGAGGGGTGGGGGCACACGTACGTCCTCTTCTCGTCAGCGTCGAACTTCCAGGCCGCCTACATAACAGGGGCAATTTGTTTGCCACAAACATGGCCATTATCCGCGGGAGTTTCCACGTCCCCCCTGTCCTGAACGGAGACGGGACCGAGTTTATTCCCTCGGGGCCCTCCATTTCGAGGCCTCTCCAAGTTCAATCAGGAGCTCCCACGGGCCTCTGCAATGAGTTTTGGTGCCCCTCACTTCAATATCCTCCCTTCCGTTGAATGGAAAGGTCGCCGAAGAGGAGTATGGAGACCCTGCTCGCGTATTCCATCACGAGAGTTTCGGGGCCCCGATTCGCTCTCGTTTTATGCGAAGGATCTCTCCCAGAGATTCGGAGCAGTATGGAAGAAGAACAAAAGTGTGCCCGTTTCGACGCCAAATGGTCCACTTTGAACGACGAGAGAGAAGAAAAAGAAATCGGAAGGACCTCGAGGAGATTCGAGTCGATTTCCGTCTCCGGCCCTCGAGCCCTCGAGGAGTGGAGGAGAAGAGGGGGAGGACGCAAATCCCCTGGCTGAGGGAGGAGGGGGCGGAGTTCCGTCGGTCCCCCCTCAGTCTGTGAACCCCCGCCGCCCCCTCTGATCTGACTTGGGTGCAGCTGTCTTCTATTCCCCCCTCTGCTTTTCTCGCCCTCTGCCAGCCTGATCGCTTATCAGTCAACAAGCAGAAAGTCCCTCCCTCTACTTCAAGACCATGACGCATCCCCACATGCTCCATCCTCCCGAACGTCTACGTATCCCGTCCTTGGCCACGGCCACGACGACCGCCGGAGACTTCTCGTCCCTGCCGCTGTGTCGGACACCGCGGGAGGAAGTTAGCATGAGCTACTTCCCGAGTCATGTACCGCTGTCGGCGCACTCGTCGCATACTGTATGTCATCATATTTTTGTATTTTATTATTTTTATTTTAGCAAGGAGGCGTCTCACTACCGTGGGATACGCCGTACACCTTCTACCTCTGCTCCCTTTGCCTTCTCATCGGAGCGACCTCTCTGCTCACGATGCTATTTATTATGTGGCAATCAAAGATATGAAGATCTTCGGAGGATCGTCGGCTTGGATGGACACTAGGCCGCGGTCGATCGGATTGTGGTTAGTTGCTCTGATTTGATTGCGATTCTCTTCCACTCGTCGCCCCCCCCCCCTCCAATCCTGTCATGCGGGAATACGGGAGGGATGCCTGTGGTGTTTGGTCCACGCCGTCGACTCTCGACGGGAAATGTTGACTGGAGGTATTGAGGGTGGAACGGTTTGGTACCGCAAAGTGAAGCTGACGAAGCATATTATCGGCTATCGAAACTTCTTAATTTCACGCTTGGACTCTCCAATGACTGGCTGGTTAGTCGACGAGAATAACCGCGCTTTCGATGGAGAGAGAAACTCTTCTTAATTTCACGCCTGGACTCAATGTCTGACTTACGAGCCAATGAAAGTAGCCTCGCTTTCAACGGAGAGAGAACAGTCGCGTAGGGAACGGAACCTTTGGATCGCTAATAATAAAGGCAATGGGATTCCGCTGGACCTTGGGTCCCTTCGGCCCCCTTTCTCGGCCGGAAGCTACCTTCCCTTCTGATGACGATGTTATTGTGCGCCCTGAGAGAAGAGGCACCTTTTCGTGGAATGGAATACACAATAAGGAAGCGCCTCTCCTTCGAGGACTTTGGCCGGATTGCGAGAACGAACTTGAGAATATAAAACGATTCTCGAGAACTCTTGAGAACTCGTAGAAAGGGGATTAGTGGATCAAAAGGATCACATAGGCTTTCTATATTCTTTCTTCGTCTGCGTCGTTAATCTTCGAGTCAGCTGACTGCCGTGAGTCAGTGGAGGTGCGAACATTATTTTTTTACCCCCGTCTTTCTCCCGTCGGAACCAAGGGCCGTTGGGCCTCTCTCCCACATCACACTGGGCTCTTCAAGGTTCCCTCCTCTCCGCCTCTCTTCTCGAAATAGAAGAAAAAAATAGAAGAAAACCTAATCTGGGCCGGGGGGGGGGGGGGGGGGGGGGGGGGGGGTGGGGGGGGGGGGGGGGGGGGGGGGGGGGGGGGGTGGGGGGGGGGGGGGGGGG
>JACMIG010001435.1:0-20459 GCA_014805385.1 Levipalatum texanum
CCCCCCCCCCCCCCCCCCCCCCCCCCCCCCCCCCCCCCCCCCGCCCCCCCCGCCCCCCGCCCGGCCCCCCCCTGTGGTGTGCACTTTCTAACGCGTCTAACTGTGCAAAAGGTTTTCTCTCGTCTTCCGGACAGCAATCACTGCGGACAGCGATGACCGTATACAGTATAGTATACGGTATAGTTGCCCCATCTTCCGTAACCCACGTCTCTACCCCAACCCGTAGCGATTGAGTCGAATAACTCACCCACTCCTCTCCGTTTTTTCGGATGGATCCTCCGTAGTCACAGCCCAAGGCAGTGGGGGCGGCGAGGAGCAAAAGGATCAGAATCATGTCAGCGAATGAAGCCGCCAATCGCTCTTCTTCCCTTTTATACGGGTCCCGTTTAACGAGCAACATTTATTGGAGAAATGCGGGGGATTACTTGTTTGGAATAGTGTAAACACCTCCTGCATGATCAAACATTCTTCCTTATGCGATGCAAATCCTCAGACAGGACATTTTCGAGTGCCTTAAAACTATACAGCACTTGATGCCGTTGGGGATTCACAAAGCACGGTTGATATCAAGAATTTAAGACAACCGATTTTGGATGTCTGCCCCTGAGAATCAACACTTCCATTATCCTTATGATACTTGCCTTTAGTATTATTGTCACGCTGCATGTCATCTGCCGTAAAAAGTGCCCGCCCATCTCTTCCTCATCCCCTTTCGTCCCCGTCACCACTCTTTCATTATCTTTTCGCCCACGCGGAGGTGGCCTTATCGGATACGAATCCGAATTCGCACCGAGCCCGATGTGTGCTTGACCTGCTGAATTGTCATCGAGCGCACATTGAGATCAAGAAAAAGCACAAGAGCCCATGGGGTTGTAATTCCCTCGTCGCTTCCTCTGTCAAATGCAGATCAGAAAAAAAGATCGGCGTGGAAAGGACGGAGCACCACGAGGGTATTGGTGTACGAGGTATTAATTTTATTGTCAGGTATTAAAGTGTTGCGGAGGCCATGCGCGAACTATCTAACGGTAAGCAGCGTAGTGAATGTATTCCAGCGCAGTAGATCAATCCTACGCTGCTTATTGCAGAGGTAGTTCGCGCGCATCACTTTAATACCGGACAATAATAGATCCGCTGTTGACACTTCGCAATTGGAAAAAACCTCGCGCTCAATACGTTCAATACACATGGTGATTTATGGTGTAGAGCGCTATCTCTCCCCTCAAGCATTCAGCCGCTTTGTTGAATCGCCGAGGGATGCCCATATAAGAGTCACATTCTCGATGTCGAAAAAAGGTGCTGATCTTCTCGCCGACAGCGGATTGAAAATGATATGAAAGCCATAGAAATTTCATGGCTGCTCTTCATAGAACGCAAACTATTGTGCAGCACCACAGAACTTCGAATTTCCCGTTCCGCTAGCAAAAATTCCGCACCCAATATCTCAGCGCTATTATGGAATCTATGGCTAATTTTTGGCATACTTTGGTTGGAACCTAGGAACAACAAGCATGCCAAATTTCAACCATAGATACCATTTCTCCCCAAAGGTACAAACAGAACTGTCTGCTAACGAGCACAGGCCTTTTAGAAGTTCTGTGGTGCTGCACAATAGCATCAATTGTGATTTTAAAAAATTTGCCCAGAAAGAGTCAGATTTACGAAAGGGCGCTGATCTTCTGGGGGAGAGAAGGATGATACAGAAATAGTACGGCAAGGCACGGAACATTCACACTTGCTTAAATCACTCTCGCATTGCACAACATTGGATCCCGCCCAGGGAATCACCATGGGTGTCCCTAGAAATAGGTAGGACGCAGCCAGGACGCTGCATCTTGCCTTGAGTTTGATCGCATGCGTCCCCTTGCCGCCCATATACCTTCATGCAAAAATTACAAATATTTGTCTTGGACACCAGAAGCCATTAGTTCGCTTTGTATTATCGGCGACCTTTAATTTCACAGCAATTGAAACTCTCTTTCGATTTTGCTTGAATGATGTTGAAGCCAATTGATCAACAGGTGCGAAATGACATCATTTCTTAAGACAGTGATGAGGCCTCCGCAGTTTCGCTATCACCGCGCGAGGAGAGTCTTCGTGGGTCCGAATACACTCCGAAAAGATGTCGTCGTGGAGGGTTCCGCGGAAATCTTCATCATGCACGGCGAGGAGTGGCAAAGCGTGAGTGGGGAATCAAAGATAAATAACAAAACCAGAAACGATCGATATTCAAGTTTTACAAAGAAATATTATTTGTTGCAGAACTTCAGCAGCGGATATCGCACGGAAGGACTCTTTCGTGAAGATCCGTATGACTTGGCCAACTTCTCCGTGCCCTATTCGATGGAGAAGCAGAAGAGATGGGAGATTTGCGATCGCTTCATGGACGATATCGAAGAGCTTCAGGTTTGATATTTGATTTTCGATGTTTGAATTTTGATCTCCGATATTTGATCTCTATTCTTTTATTTACTCTCAGGACCCTGATCTCCGCCTTCGCGTCTCTGTGGCCATTCACCACATCGACAGTGGCCGCTTCAGATTATCATCCAATTTTGAAATGCCTGCGTGAGTGCGTCGATGAACTCCATTTGTAAAAATCACTCTAAATTAAATCCTTGCACATCTTTCAGAAAATCTTACCACTGCGTCGACGATGATGGAAAGGTCGTGCACAGGGCAGCCAACTCTTCATTCGGGACGAGCCTCCGATCTCTGACCACAACGTGAGCGATGCCAAAAGAATGCCACGAGCCGGGATCGAACCGGCGACCTTTAGATCTTCAGTCTAACGCTCTCCCAACTGAGCTATCATGGCAGATAGTACTCTCATTCAGGCCGCTCCCCAAGAGGAAGAACCGCCGGAGGAGCTGCCGCGCGATCAACGCACAGCGCTTTGGAGATCCCGTGGAGAGTGGGGAGCTCTTCCAGAAGGTCCACGTCCGATACTCTGTGCAGGAGTACCTCAAGCCCAGCCCATCGATTCTTAATGTCTATAAAAAGTACGTGTTCCTCCAAAGCAGGAGTTAATACAAGATTGCGGTTCGTAGAATAGGTAGGGGCATTGTGGACAAAATACAACTGTCTATTTTACGAAGCGTAATCTTGTCCAATTTCGAAGTTCCATTGTTGCTTACTTCTCGAAAGGAAAATAACGGTCTCTTTTGCAGAGCCGTCCAAAATCCATACTACTGTCGTGCCAAGATTGCCATGACGAACAAGAAATTGGCAGACCAGATGTACGGGACGCACAAGGACGAGGTCTCTTTTTGAACAGTCGATTCTACCACATAGAGCGGCTCAATGTCTTCGCGGATGGAATCCCTTGCTGTCTTTGTGCAGCACCGGACCATATTATTTTCCTTTCACTAATGTCGTTGTGGCGAGAGAGATTCGCTAGTCGCATTACGTATTATGAGGTTTTGTGGCACAGCAGGGCACCGCGGCACTCTATTTCAGCCGTCCGGACAATACCATTGACGGATAGCCTGCATCCTTGATTTACTCTTCTTTTCATGACCACATCGGGGAACGAACCGTAATTAGAAGATGCACATAGGTGCACCTATTCTGTCATTGGTACTGCCCGGGCTTCTGAACTAAAATGCTCCGGGTTCTCCACAATAACCACGACATCGCTTGCAGCTCTACGGCATCTGTAAATGCGTAATGTGCGACTACGAGCTGCTGTGGTCGGAGCCGGCGGTGGTAGACGACGACGAATGGGACTTCGAGCCGGAGGCACCGACTCCAATTACGGACATCCGCGAATTTGTCGTCTCCAAAAGCCATCAGAAGAGGAGGGAGAGAATGAGGTTGGAAAACACCAAATATCTCTTTGAACATGTCCGTTTATCCAGGAAGTTCAAGGCTGGCGACGAACCGATGCTTCCCAAGGCCGTCGTTGAGCGAGAGACTGCTCGTGATGGCTCGGACCTCGACGATGACGTCACGGATGACGACTTATCCATCATATCCCTTTCCTCCACGTTGGGCATGGTCTCCGATGTGTCGAAGATTGGATAGAAGGAGGAAGACGAGGGTAGGCAAAAAACTGCATAGATACTGGTACAGCACGTCAAGGAAAAATGTTGAACGCATCAGTTTTCTATTTGCATTTTAGTCACTGCTGTTTCACGGTTATCCTGTATTTGATATCTGACAAAGTGAATTGTCATTCGCATCCTTATTTCCCCTCGACAGCAGCACTCTCTCTATTGTCTCATGCCCAAGCAATTCTAATTTCCCGTTCCACGACACTGTCCTCTTCTGTATCTCACAATCAGGAACAAAAAAGGGCTACGCAGCTGAAATTTTGCATGCTAGTTGGACCTGGATTCCTGCAAAATTAGAGCCTCAAACTATTTGCGGGCGCAGAGATATGGGAAGCTGAAATTTTGCGTCCCGATCGATCAGTTAGAATTACTTGGGCGCTTGACAATACACTGCCGACTATGAAGAGAAGCTGCCATGTCTGCTTCGTTTGAATGTTACAAGTACATTTTTATCAGCGATTAACTGCAACTACCCAGAAGCAGCTCCTTGAATTGACGACTAAATCAGAAGCACAGTACTCCTGGAGGTTTCATTCTGAAAAACCTCGAATATTACGAAATCCGAGGGAAACCAACGGTGTTCCTCGATTGATTGATATTCAATTTGCCTCCTGGCATTTTCTTGCACCTAAAAATAAATTTTGTGGATTGTCTGATGACCTACTTAATTATGTATTTCTCGGAAATTACGGATTCTCCCGGCATCACATCTTTGCCGTGAATGACGCAATTTTTCTGCAACCAAACAATTATTGTTGTGGGAACCAACTCCCGTCTTGCGAGGTAACTTGCAGGCAAGTCAAGTTTGCAACTTGCATGCAGGCTGTCATATATGCTGTCAAATTTGTAATGCAAGTTTGCGAACATGCACACATGGCAAAATACAAGTTTGCAAACATGCATGTATCTGCAAATTTGCCGAGTTGCGAACATGTACCAGTCTGCATTTTTTAAACGTTTGCAAGCTTGCAAACTTGTATCTACATGCCTGCAAGCTACCTGTCAAGATGGGAGAACGTATTCCGATCGATCATTGATAATCAGAAAATAGAAATCGGAATGGCGCATTTGACCGTGATTTCTCCATTAGCGGTGCACTCCATTCGCTTATTGCCATTGACGACCCACGTCTCGCCGATGTTGTACCTCTTGACTTCACTAGTGCCGACACTATTTTGTGATCCAGCATTAGAGAGACACGCCACGACATCCACCTCAATGGTTTATGAAGATATTTTTAAAAAGAAAAAAGTTATTCTTAAAAATTTAGTTTTAAAAAGAATTTAAAGTTTTTTAAAAAGAAAAAAAAACCACTCTTGATTCTCCTTCAGCCGAGATCGTGCATTTCATGACCAAATCATTCGTCCCCGTTACAACTCCAATTCCTGCCCCCAACGAGAGAGCAAATTTTTAGCCGTCTAAAATAGAATCATTTTGTCGTACCATTATAGGAGAAGTAGGAGCTACTCTTCGATCATCAGAGAAAACACTTCGGAAATCGTCGTGTGTCTGGGCTGTGAAATTTCCGAAATGTTGCTCCTACTCCTCCTCTTACAAAAGGAGTCGCTTTCGAAACCTGGTGCGTTTTGCTCACTCACCCACTCCTCTCCGTT
Organism: Levipalatum texanum; assembly: GCA_014805385.1. Classification (NCBI taxonomy): domain Eukaryota; kingdom Metazoa; phylum Nematoda; class Chromadorea; order Rhabditida; family Diplogasteridae; genus Levipalatum; species Levipalatum texanum. The sequence continues at coordinate 5,666 of JACMIG010001435.1, forward strand.
TTTTCGGATGAATCCTGTGAAATTGCAGCCCAAGGCTGTGGGGGCGGCAAGGAGCAAAAGGATCAGAATCATGTTAGAGAATGATACCGCCGATGGATCTTCTCCCCCTTTATTCGGGCCCCATGTAACGAGCACCATTTATTGGGGAATAGCGGGAGGATTCTCTCCTTTGAAGTTCCTTGATCTTCCTCGGGTTCATGACCCGTCTGGCTCTGAAACGGCGCACAAAGCTGAATATGGGGGCCTCAGAGCCAAACTTTTGATAACGAGGCGGTAGATCAAACGCTGCACTTTCTCGTACATAGGGGGGTAGGTCAAGATCCCGAGGCTCGAGGACCTCTCTATCAGTGTGTCGTTACGGACGCATACACTCACACACAGACACACAAGCCCTTTTTTCTTTTTTAGTAACGGATGTACATAGCTCATGTTTAGCACATAGTTCATGTTTAGCAAAATGTTTTCAGCATTGTCCTTTCCTCTCGACTTTAGCACTCTGCTATTAGGTTGCCGCATGAGTATTGAAATAAAATTCGTCGAATATCCTAGACAAAAGCTGCATTGATTTCTCTGTTCGGCGGCATTTATAATTAACTTTTATCAGCGATGAAGTACAACTGTTCAAAGAAGTAGCTCCTTGCTTTTTAGATCCGATCAGCCATCTTCTGAAACACATCGAACATAACGAAATCTGAGGGAAACCAACGAGGTTCTTCGATAGAATGATATTCAGTTCGCCTCTTGGCATTTTCACGCACCTAAAATGAAGCGATAAAATTGGTGGATTGTCGGATTACTTACTTGTATATGAATTTCCCAACGGTCCTCGATTTTCCCGGCATCACATCTTTGCCGTCAATGACGCAGTTTTTCTGCAATCAGACAAGTATTGTTGTGGGAACAAAGGCAGTGTGATTAATCATTAATGATGGGAGTCAGAAAAATAATAGGGTTGATAAAATCCATTCTCAAATATCTGGCGTCTCTCCATTTGTCTAATCTCGCACATATGAGCGACTGGACAAATGAAGATACGCCAGACGTATTATCGGCAAACCAAGGTTGTAGTTCCGCTCGTAACAATTCCACCTCAAATCTTTTAGCTCCCATAAGGAATCAACGGTTAAAATTTGCAGGCGTGTTTCACATAACTACTATTGTGCAGCACCACAGAACTTCTAAAAGACTTGTGCTGGTTAGCAGACAGTACTGTTTGTATTTTTGAGAAGAAAAGGTATCTATGGCTGAAATTTGGCATTCTAGTTTATCCTGGATTCCAACCGAGGTATTCAAAAAATCAGCCATAAATTCCATATTAGCGCTGAGATATCGGATGCGGAATTTCGGCTAGCGGAACGGGAAATTCGAAGTTCTGTGGTGCTGCACAATAGACGAGGCTCAAGAGATTGTAGGATAGAGCCCTTTCTTAAGCTGAGATATTTGAGGCGGAATTGTCACGCACGGAACGATTATGTAGACAGCCCTGGTGCGCCTATAATAAGAAGGTGGATTCTACTTGGACTTCATACTTGGACTTCTCCCTGGGCGGTGCACTGCATCCTCAGCTTGCCGTGGACAACCCACATGTCGTCGATCTGGTATTTCGGGCAGCAAGCGAACGCTTTTTCTGCTTTCTTTTCAAACTTGTCTCCGTTCTTCACACACGACTCTCTGTAGCAGCCCTGCAGCGAACGGTCTGTTGCTCAATTAATATCGGTCACCCCAAACGTTCTAATTCACATCCCCCGTGCAAAACAAGTGGTAGACTTCGCTCACATCGAATTTATCCCGTCAATACCCCGTTTCGTGGCCGGTGTTATTCAGCTGATCATGAAATCCAGCTTGAAAAGAGTAGATCAAGAGTACGCAGTCCGTCATTGGAACTGCACGGGCGTGGGAATCCGAACGCCCCGACAATATAATGTCGGCGGCAAATGAACCTATCCGAAGAATGCGCTGACCGCCATCTGACGAGTTCGCCGTTTATCTGTCGTTACCTCGTTATATTTTTTAATTAACTTTTTTTTCGGATTGCAATAAATTTTTCTTGTTGGGTATTTATGAACTTGTTTCGGCCGATAGTCGCAAAGTTGTTGCTTTTCGCGTCCCGTTCACACCAATGCCCCGCCCCCTTGCGTAGCATTAGAGAGAGCACAAACTTCCAATGAGAGAGTGTGCGCGCTCTCTAATGGTACGCAAAGGGGGGGGCATAGGAATGTGAAAAGGAACACCTTTAGCACCACCACAATATCCCACCTCGAACACCGAAGAGCCGACTGGGATCTTGGTCCCGGCGTCAGAATGACACGCCAATACAGCCACCTTAACAGGGCTTGTATTTTAAATAGAGATTACGTGGTGGTGCAGAGGCTTGTCCTTTTAGCGTTCCGCTTCACCTGTTTTCTCTCCATTGTTTATCGTCTCACTAACTGCCATAATCGGCTAGAGAAACGGATAGTTCAGGCCGGTCTAGAATTGCACAGGGATGTCAAAAAACCAGACTGGCTGGAGAACAATGGGCAGAGTCTGGGTCTCCGTCTACTCTGTCTGGATCAGACGGTGGTCTGTCTGGAAAATGGGTTTCTCATCATATTGTGAGAAAGAATAAAGATACAAAGGCAATTTTGTGCCCAAAAGAAAGATAGTTTCAAGACCAACGTTTTGAATACTTATTTCATATTGCGTTTTGAATACTTATTTCATATTATAAGTTCTTTCTGCGACCTCATCTGCGCAGGAAAGTTTCGGAGATCCTTAGAAAGTTAATACCGCTCCAGGGTTTCAATAAAAGTGCTACATATCATATATCAAAATGAAGCTAAGAGCATTTGGAAGAACCCAACGTAGATATATTTCTAAAAAAATGATTTGTTCAAAAGTTATAGCCATTTATAGCACGGAAATTTGCATATCTCGCGCACCTTCTGAAATACTAAAATTATCGCTACGTAGATATCTGTAGAATGTTATTAGCTCCAGTTTCATATATGGTTTGTGGCACTTTACTTGCTCTGCCAGGGCGGTATTAAGTTTTTAGTACTCAGATGGCCTATTTTCTTTTAATATACATGCGCTTGTCGCATTTTTTCGATGCTCGTATGTCCATAGTGGCTTGATATGTCCTGACCTACATTTAGAACATTCATTTATATTGCTCAAGTTATTTTCCGAGCACATATGCGTAAGAAAGTTTCGGAGATCCTTAGAAAGTTAATACCGCTCCAGGGTTTCAATAAAAGTGCTACATTTCATATATCAAAATGAAGCTAAGAGCATTTGGAACAACCCAACGTAGAGATATTTCTAAAAAAATGATGTGTTCAAAAGTTATAGCCATTTATAGCACGGAAATTTGCATATCTCGCGCACCTTCGGAAATACTAAAAATATCGCTACGTAGATATCTGTAGAATGTTAGTAGCTCTAGTTTCATATACGGTTTGTAGAACTTTGCTTGCATTAACGAGACGTTATTAAGATTTTAGTGTTCCGACGATGCTTATATGATCGGCTGGAAATTCGCGGTTTCTTTTGCACAGCTCTTCAACTTATGCGAATTTCTAGTATGGGTTTTGAGAAATTCGCATTCGTTACGCAGCAGTGCTAAACAAACCGCGGATCTCCCGTCGATCAGTCGAGTCTATTGATTTTTCCGACGAGACTAGACGATCGATAGTCAGAACGAGACGGAGAAAAGTATGTCCATTCGTCTCCAGCCAGTCTGATTTTTTGACACCCCTGTGCCCCTCCTTTAATGTCCTCTGGCAACATTTACGCTGTGGTAATTGATGCAAAGAAATTTCAGCATAATTTTGCAAAATTGCCTATCACCTCGACAAAATCGATAAGTGGCAATCGATGCAACGCAAAATGCAGACAGTCTGGAATTTCGCAATTGATCCGCCTGTTCTCGTCTGTCTCCTTCATTTCGACGTCTGTTTTCGACTTGGGAGCTCCCGCTTTTTCCTCCCTCTCCGTTTCTTCACTTCGTTTATTCGCTTCGACTTCTCGATGGCGGAAGTCTCCGCGAGCGATGGATGGGTGTTCTGGAGCCGCGTCTACGAGGACTCCGAACTACGCCAGACCATGAGTCAGAAAAGCATGGTGAACTACCTCCTCCCCTCTGACCCACGAAAGTGAACCTTCCCCTGGATTAAATAAGGAATATAGCAACCTAGGGGGAAATGCACGTTGGCCTGTGTTTATTGGCCCAAATGCACTTTGGGTGCACTTTGACTTGTCTGGTTTGGATTTCCGTAAGGGGAGTAATCGATACTCCAAGTTCTCGTTTATTTTTTTAATCTGTCCTTTCCCTATATCCCACCTCAATGATCTCCTCACACAGATAGAATATGTTTTTCACGCAATACTCATGAAGGGTGAATCATAATTATGGTATTTAGTGGGTTCGCATTTAATCGTTCCGAATAATACGGTATGTTCCGGACTGTACCCAAAAATAATTCAGCAAACGCCGACGATGGCGGAGTTGCTGGCGTCTCCGCTGCTCTGCAAGGGCGAGCTCGTCTTCCTCAACGTCCCGCGACTCCTGCCGAGGCAGGTATTGTCGGGCACCAGGAGCATTTGAATTCCCGCGCGTTTGATCTACCTATTGATCTACCGTTCGAATTTGCAGACAGCCATCATTCGGCAGCTCATCAACAATACAGTGCGACCCAACATTGCCATCCTCGACATTACCGTCACTAATCGGAGATGGTGAGAGGAAAAATAAAAATAAACAAAATTAAACCAAATACCAATAAAAACAAAAAAAACCCAAAATCACAAAAAAAAACAGAAATCACAGTACTTTTGATACCATAAAATGTGTTAAATTGTAGGATCCTCCGCTTTATCCGCAAGGAGGACGCGGTGGAGGTGATGACGAAGATGGACGGCATCAAGTACCGCGGCAAGGCCCTCCTCGTCCGCATCAACAACAACGAGTGCAACGACAAGATGCCCCTGCCCTCCGCACCATCCCATACCGCGTCCTCCAAGCTCTTTGAGAAGCTCGGCATTGCGCACGAGGATCAGGTATTTAATTTCCCTATACAAATTAATTAATATTGAGCAAACTACAAGCTTTCAAAAACCAAAAATTCATAGAAAAATCGCTAGATGTTTGATATATTCTTGCGTCATTTTTCGCGCTCTTTCCGAATAAAGATAAAAATAATTATTAAAATAAATATTAATCAATAATTATTTAAATTATTATTATATTCCCAGATCCGTGAGCCGCCCCGTCCGATCGAGCGGGATCTCATCTGGTCACGGCCCGAGCTCCTCGAGATCCATGCCTTCAAGGTGTGCCCAAAGCTACCGTATCCCTTCATTGCCCAAAGCTACCGTATCCTTTCCCTTCTCAAACCTACCGTATCCTCTCACTGCTCAAAGCAACCGTATTCTTTCACTGCTCAAAGCTACCGTATCCCTCCCTTCATTGCCCAAAGCTACCGTATCCCTTGAAGCGGGAACTGATCGATCTGCTGCTGCGGAAGGAGGGCGCCGTCTGCCCGCTGTCGTACATGGAGGAGATGGCGAAGATGCGCAGAAAAGGACTCATCGTCGACGCGCTGTCGGTGTGGCCGCTCGGACTCATTCGGTAAGGGAAAATATCGAACTTCTGGGAAACTTACAGTACGCCCAACTCGAATCGCAAAGTGAACTATCGCACTGGCGTCAAATGTATCGTTCTCTTGACAGAAAGCGTAAAACAAAGCTTATTTTATTTTACACCTTGTAAGTGCTTTCCCCAATTATAATTTCGAAGTTCTCTAATTTAAGTGAATTAAATTTCTGACAATAAGTTTAGGATAAGAGTCCTATTATGAGCCACGGAAAAACGACAAGGAACACGTTGCAGCATGTTTGCCCCGGAGGTCCGCTTGACTGGTCGGTACATCAGTGTGCTGGGACGCGATGACCACGCTGCGTTGCTGCGGAGGGCGGCGGATGAGGTAAAAAATCAATAATTAAATCGATAATCAAACTAATCGATAATCAAACCAATCGATAATTCAGGGCACCCTGGTTCCGCTGGAGGAATGGGAGGCGATCTCGTCGACGAATGTCCGCTCGGACTTTCAGCTTACGGCCTACGCTACCGCGCTCCTCGCCCATTTCGGCCCCCAGAATACGACCATTGATCTGCCGTGGTGAGGGATTTATTGATTTTTTGATTATAGGTTGATTTATCGATTTTAAAATTATCGATTGATCCAGGCGTATCATGTGCCATGCGGTGCGCGGCGTCTGGACTATGACGCCGCTGGAGCTGGCTCGCTTCGTCGTCGACCGCTGCCCGTCCATGATGCTTTATGATGGCGTCATCTACCAGGTTTTTATCAATCGATAATCGATAAATATAAAATCAATCGATATTCTTTTCCAGATTGCCCAGATCAACCATCGCCGCGCACTCTTGCACGCTATACAGCCGACGACTCCCAGTGCGCAGTAGCCGCCTCGCCCGTTGCCGACCCTTTAAGCCCCCCTCTTCGTGTTCATCAACGATCTAATGCTCCACCCCCGGCATAAAGTGTTGCAATTAAATGACCGAGAGATTTTCATATCTATAGGGATTTGAAAAGTCATTTGAACAGATCGAATCCATTATGTTTTTCCGACTTTCAGAGAAAAGCTATTGTCGGGGGAATGAACATTCCGGACAATAAGCTCATCGCCGTACGATCTCTCTCCACTGTTCTCTCGTTGTCTCGCGATTAAAGAAACGAGAGAACAGTGGAGAGAGATCGCAGGGTGATCAACGAGCGTATTGTCCGGAACTTTTATTCCGCCTACAATATTCCGCTCCTCCACAAGCATCTAAAATATCGCTTACCGAGATCTCCTTGGGCGTAAAGGCCTTGGCCTCGAGCGACACCTCGAACTTCTCCTGGTCGTTCAGCACCTGAAATGGGGTGTGTAAGAGAATTCTGACATTTTCCAAACTGGTGCAATTAGGAATCGTCGCCCTGTTATAACACACTCACGCGGACGATGCCGTCGTCGCGCTGCAGGGGCCAGTCCCACTGCTGCTGCTCCTTGAACTGGTGCTCCACTTGGATGCTCATCTTGGAACGATGAAGTCTCTGATCGGTTGATTTGACTCTGTAAATGGTAGCTCTTTGAATACGGTTACAATAACGAATATGTACACAATCTTGAGGGCCGCGGAAACTGTAAGTGGTAATAGTCAAATTTGGTATTCACTGAATCGCGTAAATGCGACTATAACAGTGAACAGACTCGGAACTCATTCCACCAGGTCGGTTTCGAGTCAAGGAAAAGTCGTGGGTCCTCCCTCTTCCGTGCGCCTAAATACCCCTCCCGATTGTGAATGCCGTCAACAACGCTCTCCACGATCCCCCACGTGTATTTCTTTACATCTCATCTTGTGTTGATTGTTGATGACGTTTTTTCTCTCGAAATTTCCAGAAGTCCCTGTCGGATCTTTCGAGCCCCCTCCACCTTGAGAGACAACGAGATCGAAGAGGTGGCAGAGATAGAGGAACCCAGAATGACATGGGGCCCAACGCGTTGAGATCTTGCTCTGATATACTAGAGGGCAGCGACGCGAGGGTAATGCTGCATCGTGAAAGTTGTTATTTGCGGAATGGACAGCTGCACTTCGAGTCCTCACGAAAAGCTCCGAATCGCGCGCGTTCTCCAGGAGGTGGCGAATTAAACAAAATTAACAGGAATTTTGCACTCGAAAGCTGGACAACTCGATGTTTGGAAACTTGATTACTCGATGTGGCGTATTGTGTTTCCTCTGAAGCTGCTTATTACTCGATCTTTGCTGCTTGCCACATACAGGGAAGGGAGAACGTCTGCTTGTTTTTATGAACAACCCATCTTTCCGTAATCTTCGAGCTCTTCCAAGCTGTTACTGCGATTTGAAGTGGAACACCCCTTCCGTCTTGTCTCTCTCCTATGATCTTCAAGAGAAGATCCACGTGCGTTATCTCCGTCAGCTGCCGCTCATCCCGGGTGGTCAACAAAGAGAAGATGAAGTGGCTGTTGTTCCGATCCACGCAATCAGCTGATCTCGTTGCAGGGCACCGTGGAAAACTATGAAAATAGGATATGAGACTGCGGACGGCGACGACAACTCCACCGTCGGGTACACAGAGCTTTGCGAAATTGTCTATGACAACGTTTCAGCGGAAAAAATCTCTTCCTTTCTTTCGTGTGAGATCTAAAGCCCAGGATAGCGGGTTAACACATGCCGCATGGATTCTTTATAGTACACTTCAGACCACAAGAGCATTGCAAAGAACATGGGGGCATTGGGAAAAATATGTTCACTTCACAATGTAATAATGCCAATTTTTCGCACTTCCTTGTTGTTTGCACCGTAGACTCTGAGAACCACCCTCAACTCATGCAGAAAACAATCAAATCATTTCAAGAATAACTGCGGAACAAGGGGAAATAAAGTGGCATCTTTCCGTTCTACACGGACTGCATGTTTCTAATATCGTCCCTGCTGAATCTTGCCTTACTTGTAGTATATAGAGCTCTGTAATTCACATAACTGTGAACTTTTTCTTCAGCACGAGATCTGCACAACGAATTTACAGGAATCCGGAGGATCTCACCATCAGAAATTGTCCCAATTTCTCACATTTCGTCATAGAATGCACTGCTGACGGTGCTTTCTACCTTCTGTCCGACGTGAACTCGACGCGGAAAACAATCAGAAGTCATTTCAAGGGTGCCAAGGGTAAAACGCGATCTTAGTAAGAGGCTAATCCGAGCGCGGTATGGACTACTTTCCGCTATACGCGGAAGGCATCTTTCTAATATCGTCTCTGCTCAATCTTGCATTGATTGTTGCCGTCTTGAAGAAGGATTCCGCCACAGGTAATGACTCGTTTTCGTTATCGGTGCAGGATAATAATAATAAGAGATCTCGCGGCAGGTTCAGGTCATCTTCGCATAATAACGTTTGCATTTGCGTTAGGCGACAACTTTTTTGCTTTCGTCCTTGCACTATCTGCTCCGGTTTGCTCCGAAATCAACACAGTAGTTACGACATCTTTTGAAGGTGATCAAAATCGATGAAAACATGGTCGTCGTTTATCCGACTTCGCGCTGGAAAACACTCGACTTGTTGATGCAGGTAAACAGTTCAGCTATGTATATCCATGGCAAACTTATTATGATGTTTACCCCCAATGCATTAGTCCTGTGTTTCTCATAGACGTATTCATCATCATTTACTTATGTATTGTCGGCAGAATTAACCATACGGACTGAACGCTCATCGCCCTGAGATCTCTCTCCACAATTCTCTCGTTTCTCGGGCGGTTAGAGAAACGAGAGACTGTGGAGAGAGATCGCAGGGCGATGAGCATACAGTCCGTATGGTTAATTCCGCCGACAATAAATGTTAATGAATAGGTGAATTTGCTTAGGCGACCATGAACTTCTGGCTCGGCGCTTATCCAGTCGTAATGCTTCTCACGCTCTACGGATTCCATTATCGATATGCCCTCATTTGCAAGTGAGATTCGAACAATTCCCCACAACGATGCGAATTATTCTTTCAGCCCTAAGATTCTCTTCCTGTACCACAAGCGATGGGCATTATTCTCAATGACGAGCATGATATTTGTAAGTCATTCCACCACGCGTAGTTTTACACTTTCATTTTCAGCTCTTATCCTTTTCATGGATGGGAAACAGTTTTATATTCTACGCCGATGACAACTTTGTTCGCCAACACTTACTTTCGAATGGAGACCCAAAAGGCGCTGAGATTGCTCGGGGATTTTTGCTTGGAATGGATCGATCTGTATCAAGAAGTGAACCAAGGAAAAATATTGCTTTTTTTAGAAACTTACCTTGCTCGAGCTGTTCAAGCGTTCTCTTTGGTTCAATGTTACAACAGTCATAATAGTATCTTATACGACATTTTGTGGCGTTAGAATTCATCTCTTCCTACGGGAGAAAACACTCAGTTACAACGCGCGGCGAGCTCACAGAAAAGCTTTCACGCTGTTACTCCTCCAGGTACCACCTATACAACTGGGCATATGTAGTTAAGGACAAAGTAGGAAAAACTGCGCAACCCAAGTGGACAGAGTGAGACAGAATTGGAAAGATCCCGATACTTTAGCTGACAAAACTGTACCGGCCGCAAAATACATGTCATATAACCTCATTTTCTTCAACTCCTCAGAAGAACTTGGCAGATAACAGCCGAACAACGCGATTCCATTTTGAGCTTGTACCATTTTTTGCAGACAGTCAATCCGGTGTGCACATTGTATGCTGGATGGGGATTATTCCTATTTGCAATAGTTTCACGCACTCCAGAGATCACAGGTTTGCGTAAAGACTTTTATGAAACGTGGGTAATTTTCAGCTGTAACACCTATCCTAAGCATGCACATCTTGGAATGGTTTCCAATTTTAAATCCTCTGATAATTATTTACCTCACTCACGAATATCGCAGATTTTATACTCTGGATGGCATTGGAAGAAAGGAACACTGGAATGCATCGATGCTGCGGAGCTTTTATTCGACGACACTCTAGTTGATAGTTGATTGCATTGCACAAAGAATTAGAGGATACCTGCGGTGTACTAATATTGTTCCAGAGAACTGAGTTTAAAATGAGAGGCTTCGCTGTTACATAGTTGATCTCTCTCTCGAAGATAGGAGCCGTATCATATGAGGAGGGAATATTCTACTTTTCTGTGTTTGACCTCTCATAATAGCCCAGGAAATAAATTGTTTTTGAGTAATTCGCTTTCTGTTGCGGGCGGCATCCTTTACAACAGGATAACGGAACATCATAAACTCCTCTGACCATTCTACGAATGAAGAGAGCCATGCATCATCCCATGCGAATATCCGTCAGTTGTCGCGAGCACCCGCGGTCAACAAACGAGAAGTTGAAGTGGCTGTTGTTCCGATCCACGCCATCAGCTGATCTCGTTGCAGGGCGCCATGGAAAACTAAAAGAATCGGCAATGAGACTGCAGCGTCGACGACAACTCCATCGCCGGGTACACAAAGCTTTGCAAGATTGTCTAGCCATGGCCTCCGTGAATATCTAACAGCCACAACCTCATACATTCAAGTCCACTAATCTATTGTTCGTGGGGTCCATAAAGACGCCCACAGTATACACAGTATACATACAAAATGCTGTTATTTGGTGAATTTGTTTCGATATAAATTGTCGTTAGCGGTACGGTAAATTGCAAATGTTGGGAATGCGTTCCAATAGAGGAACACCCTTCTTCTGGAACTTCTAGAGATTCGGGATATCCGACCGACAGCTGCCGCGAGTTCGTGTGGTCAACAAAGAGGAATTGAAGTGGCTGTTGTCCCCGATCCACGCAATCAGCTGATCTCGTTGCAGGGCGCCATGGAAAACTAAAAGAATCGGCAATGAGACTGCAGCGGGAACGGGCGACGAGGACAACTCCACCGATGGGTACACAAAGCTTTGCGAAATCGTTTATAAACACTTAAACTAATCAGCTTTCACGCATTGCACTGCTGGTCTGGAATTTTTATCGGCCAGAACCGCTAAACAGAATATTGCTAAAAGTTCCAAAAAAGTATAATTTGTCAATTATTATTAGTTAGAATGGGTGTTACAGACGGTTGTTATCGAATGTACTCGACTAGGGCAATTTCAGTTGTTCGGTAATAGCAGCACGCACAGGTCATCATGAACACAGCGTTGACAAATCTACACTATTGTCCGGTATTAAAGAGATGCGGAGGCGACGCGCGAACTACCTCTGCGGTAAGCAGCGTAGGAATGATCTACTGGACAGGATTCGATTCACCACGCTGCTTACCGCGAAGGTAGTTCGCGCGTCGCCTCCGCATCACTTTAATACCGGACAATAACACATGCCGCTTTTTCGCTAACGATTTTTTGGGCAGTTGTCACGCTCCAAGTGCAATTATTTTATAAAAATACGAAATTGGGAACTCGTCAAATTGCCAAGTACACATGTCGGGCTTGTTGTCGGCACGCTAATTATCATTCCGACTCGGAAATGAGAACGCTATTGAACTGGAACAAGTTCAATTCGTGGATAATTGGCTGCGTGGCGTGGGTGCACTTGCATGTAATGTTGTGAACCAGATATCGATGAAAGTGGAAAACACGAAAACAATCTGACACCGTTTCAAGAACAATTGGAGATATTGTGCGGGAGCGGTCTATAAGTGTTCCTCAACGGCGTCTTCGATGTCTGCTATGGAATACTTTTCGCTCTATTCCGAATGCACATTTCTCCTATCGGCTATATTGAATTCTGCGCTGATCCTGGCCATTGTGAAGAGGGACACAAGCATAGGTACTGTAACAAATCCGACGTTCATATTGTCGGCGGAATAAACGTTCCGGACTGTACGCTCATCGGCCTGCAATCTCTCTCCACTGTTCTCTCGTTTCTCTAACCGCCAGACAACGTGAGATCTGGGGAGAGAGATCACAGGGCGATGAGCGTAGAGTCCGGAACGTTTATTCCGCCGATAATACTTCATACTGCAGGTTCAGGACACCTTCGTCTGATAACTTTTGCATTTGCATTGTGTGGAATCACCTTTTCTGTATCACTTGCGGTCTCTGCTCCGGTTTAATACTCGCAAAAAGAAGTTATCAAGAAATCCATTGAAGTTTATAAAAACCGACGACGAGATGATGGTGATTTATCCGACTTCGCGTTGGAAGGACTTTGACATGTTGATGCAGGTCCGTTTAATTTGTCTAGTGCCAAAAGGCCGAACTTCTGATGAAGTCGCGAAACTTTTACCACTGTCTCAAACCTGCAAGGTTACAAAAGAAACCCGTTTTCCATGAGGACAGAACAGTGGACTCTATTTTGAAACAGCACTTTTTTTCTAAGGAATAGAGTATGATTCCCAACAAATGAATCCTGGGCGCCATGGATGAACGAAGTTGTCGTAAAAGCTTACCGAATTCACAACTCTTCATCCACGGGATGAAAAAGTGATTCTATATCAAACGATTATTTAGGCATCGATGTTCTGCTGGCTCGGTGGGTATCCCGTCGTTATGCTTCTTTGCCTCTACGGATTTTTCTATCGTTACGCTGTAATATGCAGGTTATATTTGCCATTTTCCACACTAGTAGCTTATATTCAGCCCAAATATGCTATCGGTGTACCACAAACGATGGGCTCAAGCCATCCTGACTATCTTTACATTTGTGAGTTGATGATTTTCATACTTTTGCGACCAGGCAGATAAGTTACCCACTCGTGTTTACAAAGCTTGTTTGAACGCATATTATTTCTAGCTACTAGCTTTCTCATGGATGGCGAACAGTCTTTTCTTTTACGCGGATGAGGACTTTGTACGGCATCATTTACTTTCTAACGGAAACTCAGATGACCTTCTCATCGCCAAAAGATTCTTGCTGGGAGTCGATCGCAATGTAATAACTTTCGCAACTTGGAGAAAAAGTTCGTTTTTCAGAAGATGACTATCTTCGAACTGACGAAACGGTCGTCCTGGTTCAACACAAGCGCAATGGTCATTGGATTTTGTACGACATTCTACGGCGTGAAGATACACCTTTTCTTGCAAGGGAAGACACTCAGTCGCAATGCTCGGCGAGCGCATAAAAAGGCTTTCACGCTCCTGATGCTCCAGGTATTCGCTATTGTGCCGTACCCCAACCTTTGCAATTGCCGTTCCGAAATCGCTTAGAACGGACTACGCAAAAAGTGCGCGCTTTCGTACTGGGGCGCAAAGAATCGCACTGGGGCGCGATCTTTCACAGCGGATTAATTGACTGCACTGTTATTTGCGTATTGGTGCACTTTTGCAGTCCGGTCTAAGCGATTTCGGAAAGGCAATTGCAAAGGTTGGGGTGCGGCACAATAATAATGCTGTGGTTAAACGTTCGAACACTACTTTAGGCCGTTGCCAATCCGATCTGCACTCTGTACGTCCCGTGGACTTACATTCTAGTCGCCATTATTTCGCCTATACAAGAGATATCAGGTTCATATTTGTTTTCTAACATCAATTCAGGCTATTTTCAGCAATTACACCTGCTCTAAGTATGTACACGTTGGAATGGTTTCCAATCATAAATCCGTTGATAATCATTTGCCTCACTTACGAATATCGCCTGTTTTATTCGCCTCGCCGTTTCCGAAATCGTGTGCAATCGAGGAGATCGACGCTTCGGAGCTTTTATTCTTCGGCGCCGTAGCTTATGCAGCAACTAATGCACCTTCCCATTATCGATAGTCCATCATGAACAAATATTGTTCGGAGTCTAAAGTGTTAGTCTCAGAAATAAATGAGCAAAACGTGTTCCGAATCGGTCGTTCACAAAAATAGTCTGCAAATTCTTTGCAATCGGATTGCTCGTGGCGTTATGGCGAATGCGTTCATGGAATGCATTGCGTTCAGTTGTTGAGGTGTGCACGTCATTGCTGAATCCTGAGTAATGACAGACAAAGTAAGTTGAAGGTGAACGTAAAACGGCCTTCAGACGTAGACAGTGCAGATCCCAAAAAACGGGGCTACCGCAAAAGGTTAGGTGATTTGCCTTCCAAAGAGAACGAAAGCTAGCAAGGTGAGGAAATTGCTAAAGGTGGATTTGGCTTATTATACAGGAAAGAGAACATTACAAAAGGGTAAAGGAAAGGAAATTCGGGAAGATGAGATTTGGCTTGAATTTGATGGTGGTCAACGGCCAAATCTCGCGCAGCGGGAAGGCCAGAGTGCCACGATGTATTGGACTCTGTGGAGAATTGCTGTTGGG